>JAWWML010016088.1:0-22588 GCA_035047165.1 Ormyrus rosae | reverse complement strand
ATTTAAAAATTAGAACAAGTATTTAATTTTTAACTTAAATTTTAATATAAATATACTTTGCGAATTCATCAGTCATAGTTATAATATTTCAAAATATTAAAATTACGAATTAGCCTAATCACGACTTAACCGTCCGTTATAAAATTGAAAGAAAATACACATTTAATGCCAGATTGCGTGTAACAGCGTTTGCATTGCTATAGACAATCCGCTAGTTTCCAAATGTGCTCTTTTGATAAATGAGTTAGTGAATTGTCTAGTTGGGAAAATACTATTACCAACATTGATTAGTAATATTAGAGTGTTATTATTATTATTACCCCTCATCGATGAAATTAATTGAATATTTGAAACAATTCATTTCATTTGCGTTGATAGTACCAGGCACATTGTCAGGTACTTGCATAGTCACATTATCCTGCACACTTACTGATAAACCTAAAAATATTATTTATCATAATAATCACAAAAGACATTAAAAATTGAATTATTACTAACTTTTTGTTTCTCTAACGAACTTATGTTGTTTTAACCCAGCTTCTGCAATTAATGGCAATACTACAGCATATTTTCCATAAATATCCATGATTCGTTTATCTTTTAAAATGATATTTAGTTCGATATGGTCAGTTTTATCAAAAACTCTTAAGAATTTTGCCTTTCGTTCTTTTGCTCCAGCTTTCAAAATTTTCTATGTCTATAATTATAAATTTTCAAAAAAATTATCTAAACAAAAATTTTGCCATCCAGCTACATCTTTTATACCAGGACCAATAGCACTTAAATTCTTCTAATTTTTTCGCTCTTTTGTGTTTGCGTCTATATTGGCGGCCGGCCCGCGGCCTTCTTTCCTGATTTTCGGCTACCATAGGCGCTGCGTTATGGGCAGGTACATGCGGTGGTACAGCTTGGGGGGGGGGGGGGCTGCCCATTAAACAGTTGGAATTCTTTTCCATTAAAAAAATACAATACAGCAGGTTGCCCTGCTGCTGGTAGCAGGGTTGGTTGGTTGCTGCCGCCCGGGAGCTGTTGCAGCACGGTGCTCGGAACGGATGGTGGTTGGATTCTGGTAAGTTGTTTACTGCCGCTCGTTCCCGCGGACGAAAAAATTAAATCGGTGCCCATGATCACGGCCTTATTCACAGTGCGAACGTGATTTTTCCGAATTTTACGGGCGTTTGAACCTAACCTTCTCCTCGCGAAAAAAAAGTCACAATCAGTGAGTAAATGCAAAATGCAGAGCCGCATCCTCCCAGTTTAAAGAATGCGGAGCTATGTTCCGAGCTGTGATCGTCGATAATCCGTGCACTGGGAAGTCTACCTAAAATCTGGCAAGAAAGTCTGTCAAGAAAGCCAGACTTTTATAAGTGAAAAATCAAAGTCTGGGATAGTGACCTAAGCAAGACTTTTGCTAGACTTTTTGCGTCAGACTTTCCGCAGACTTTAGCCAGACCTTATTTTTTTACACAGGGATGCATGGTATTGCCCCTATGTATTCGTCTCATATATATTCAGAGGCCCAGGCCTCTGATGATTCCATTGATGATTAGACAATTTATCGGTCAGCCACAACGACGATTAATCTATTAGGGTACCTAATTATCAAAAGCCATTAAACGAAATCGAACACAATCAAGATGATAGTTTAGTTAAAAAATTACGATTTTTATGCGTTTTTTTATGGTTTTCACCATGATAATTCCATTCGCGCCAATTTTGAGTATGATATTCATATTCAGCGCATCAAAATACATAGGAATACGCTTTTTTGGGTTAATTTTTCCAGTATCCTTTTCGGAAGTACATCCTAATTTTTTTCTAAAGGAAGATAGCTTGAAAAGGTAACAACACATTAAAATCATCTTTTTGCTTGTACAAAGCTTGATTTAGCGTATGCATTTTGATTCAAGCTTGCGCAAAATCGAGCTTTGTGCATGGAGTTTAAAAAATTCTGTTTTTAGGACTATAAATATTCCGATAATAAAATTATTTAAAATTTGTTTACCTTTCATTAGATTCTAAAATAGATATATAAAAATAAAATAATACAAAAATAAATAATTATGTTGTTAAAATCAATTGTTTTTAATAAATCTCGGGGATAATATTGCAACTATACATTAGTTAGGAGGAAGCTAAGTGCCGATGAATTGGCAGCGTTTTTTAAAACAGATGCACTTTTGGTATGCATATACATACAAACGGGCAACATCGTGATGGTTGAGTATATAATACGGTGACACGGTGGCACTTTTTGAAAAATATGCACGTTTTGAAGACAGATGCACTTTATGTGTTCAGAAAGTGGAAGTGCAAAAATTTTTTTTCAAACCGGAAATAAACCAGAAGTGGACCGGAAGTAACTTTTTGAAGGGGAAAATTAACCACAGACTAGAAGCCGATTAATATAATAGAAGATTTTATATTATATACGAGGAAGAACAAACGAGAAATAATACGAACAGCAACAGTCCACGTGCTGGCAACTGTTAACTGATGAGTGGGTCTAAAAACAATGTCCTCGAGAAGGATCATATCAACTTCAAGCAGTGTTCCTCAATACTTTGGTGTAGTTCTGAGGACCACATTGACGCAGGGAAATTACTTCTAAACAATAAAACATTAAAGCCTAGGTCCGATGACTATACGCAGCAATACAATTTTTTGAATAGAATAAAAGGTGATTTATTTTGCAATAATAACTATCCGCTCTAGAATACTTATAATTCAGATTTTGCAAGTTGAGGGTTTATGTTCCAAAAATAGGCTGAAATCATGGATGATGATCCCCATTGAGTATCTTGAAATGTTGTAAAAAATGTAATTGCATGAAATTCTCGTCTTCCGGGCGGTAGGTGAAAAAATGCGAGTACAAAAGTCGCGCAAAAGTCTCGAAGGGAGGGTCAGGAGACTTAAACGATCGAGACAAAGTATAAGTCGTCAGTGGCGTGCCGAGAGCAAGAAAGAATGGAAGGAGGAAGAGAAAAAGCTCGGGAGCTTGGCTAGTCTATTTTCGTAAAACTGCTGGCCCGCGCCGTGAGAACGCGAGAGCGAGAAGACGAGGGAGCGAGAGAGAAAGACGAAGCGGCTTGGATTTTCCGCCGGTTCTGCTGCCCGGGCGGCCTTGCTTACTGACTCGTTCAGTCAGTAGCGCGTGCGCGTCCGTGGCAAAACACGGCCAGCGGTTCTCTCTCGGGGTGAAAACCAGTGCACGACGGCAATTCCAGTTTCGAGGCTCGCCTGTATTTCCCAGCGATGGATGTGATGGACGCGATCCTGCCGGAAAAGGAGCCCAGGGATGAGGCCGCCGCCGACGAGGAGGAGGAGGAGGATCAGCAGCCCAACGTCGAGGTCATTTACGACGAGCCGACCGTCGAAGTCACGTACGACGAGCCGGTCATTCAGGAGACCGACGACGATATCACCATGACCACCACCAGGCGAAAGACCATCCGCACCAAGTACAGGATCCAAGAGGTGACGCCTAAGAGGATGCTTCTGCTTTCTCTGCTTTTCGTTTGCCGAATGCTGAGTGGGGAAAAACCGCGCGTGGGTTCGACTTTATTTTAGTGCAACTTGATCAATGGTGTATGCAGATATAGATTTTAACGTCAGTTACAGTTACTCGAAGGGCCTGAAAGTATTTCAAGAACGTTTTCGTCAATTAATGCTTTTCAGCGGAGAATTTCTGCAGAATTTTTCGAATTCAAGTTTCTCACGCCAATTTCGGCACTTTGACAGATACATTTATAAACTTCTAAGGACTGGCAACTTTAATGAATTCATGTTTTTTACAGTCTGCATACTTTTCTCGTAACTGGAAATTTAGTTTAAACCGATATCTATATTAGCAATTGCTAAATTTAATTTATGTTCTGTAAACAACCAAATGCTTTATTTATCTTGATTAACGATCTTATTAATGTTACCGGTTTTAATTAATGATCATTACAAATAGATTCCAAGTATACAGTTTTTATTTTCACAACGGAAATAGTTTGTTTATTTTTAATATTTGCGATTGGTCTTTAAACTGCACACAGTTATATTTGTTTAATTTCGTTTGTTAAATTCATAATTTAACAAAGTAATTTTACGCAGTTTTCCACTAGGAATTGATCATACATAAAAGTGGAAGACATCGATTTCAGGGCAGTTACTTAAAATAATTTATAATGTTTTTAAAAATACGACTCGTGAGCAAGCGGAAAGTCATCTATTTATTTCTTTGTTCCCTCCTTTATCTCTTCACACTTGCTGAATCACTAAATCATTATCTAATGAACAAAGTGCGCGCCAATAGCTAAAATCTTTCTCGAAAAAAAGACAAAGCAAATTCGAAATGAACGCAGATGTCTCAGTTTTTTGTCAGTGCGCTCTCCGTCGCCCTCTCAGGCTTCGGGAAATGCGGAAAAGTGCCCCGATACACCGAAACATGTGCGCGCCACGTTTTCGTGTTCTGTCGCTCTTGCTCTTTTACTTCCTCTCTTTCAAGCTTATTTTTAGAATGACGAATTGCTCTTTTGCACCTGAGAGTGCTATTAATTAAATATTGTAAAACAGTTACTTTCCTCGGAACTTCTCTTCAACGGCATAAATGATATAATTTATTATTTATAAAAGAAAGATTAAATATGGGTAAAAATATTTGTCTTAGAATGTACGGATACCGCGCTGAAAAAGAAAGTCTGTTTTCATATTTTCCACACCGTTTGGATCGGTACAGTAACCAGTATTCTTCCGCTTCTTTATGTATTTTTCTTCTCTCGTCCGCAGCCGTCAAGAAGTTTACGAGTGCGTCGATCTTTAAATCTCGCGATGAAAATACATACGTAATAGCAAGACGGACTTTTATTTTTAAGCTTCTTCAATCTGGACGGTTCGCTGCTTTTCTGTCAGTCTGTAGAATAAGTCCGCCAGGCTCTGTTAAAATTCAGTTCAAGTGTACACTTTGTTTTATGCACGAGATAAATGTTTCTTTTTCCAGCTTAAATTAGAATTTGTTTTTTTATTAAATGCATTTATTATTTTTTAAACAAGTTGGAAAAGTATTTTTAGATTCGTACCTATTTGTGTAATAAATTATTATAATGACGTACATTCAAAACAGGGCTATCATATTTTATCTCTAATTTACACTTTCATGTTATTTGGCGAAAAATATAATATGCAAATCTCTACCACTTTATAAAGAAAGATCGCAACAGAAATAAAATGCTGACTAAAAGTATTTTATGAAATAAAAAAAGGAAAAGAGAAAAAGAAAAGTTTAATTTACAGACTCGCGTTCAAATTGACAGATCTCTCTTTTTTTAAAAGCATTTCTTTGAAAAAGGTCTATTGAGTTACATGACAAAACTAATTGAAATGTTATTCAAAATCTTGCTAATTATACTAATAATTTTTGTCAATTTAAAAACATGCTACATTTTTAGTAGCCCAGAGATTACGCTGTTCGCATAATAGCTATTACCAGCTTCCTCATCATTTGTACTTTTAGATTTTACAATCTAAACACGCGATCGTTTATCGAGATAAAAATAAGTCTCTTGTTTATTCTGTTAAAATAGAATAGAAACACCATTAATTTAAAACGACAAAATTATTAAAGTTAATTATTAAAGTTAAGTTTAATTTTGAGATTTTAATAATCAGGGCACCCTGTTTATAAAATCAAAGGGCAGGGCAAAATCTTGTTGTCTCTCTTGCATATGAAATAATCTAATTGAATTCAACTTTTTATTAGTGCGCTAAATACGTTTTCAAAAATAATTGTTTTATAAAGATGAGCTTGATTCAAATTCTTTATAGCTACACTAAAAAGTTAGTTTTCGGTTGAAAATGAATCGGGATTCATTATTTACAGAAAAATTCTAAAGCCTCTTTATTTATTTGTAGCAAAAAGGATTTTCCCATGTAAATTTAACTGCAGAGAATTATAATCTACCTATGTTGCATTATTATTTTGAAAGAAGTAGTTTGTACAGTGCTAAACAGATGAATTTGGTTAAGTCATCGCAAGTGCGAGAGAGATAGCAAGAGACAGCTGTCAAAATGCAAATTTCTAAAATTGTCTTGCAACATTTTTAATGTTTTGCGCTCATATTTGAATAAAAATAAAGAATAAAGAAAAATATAATAAGTTTTGAAGCATATTGCTTAATTCGACCATTGCTTACTTCTGTTTTTGAACTGTGACTAGTTTCTCAATATTAATTTGAGATCGCAGATCATAACTTTAAATAAAGCAAATATTACCAGTCCAAAAGATTTTACTGCTACGTGATTTACGAAAAAACTAAATAAAATAAGAAAGAAAATTTAGAAATTCCCGAAAAAAAAATCTGAGCTTTTCGAAAAAATCCTTTTAACCGCTATTTGATCAACGTAGACATCAATCTTGATTTTACAAACACTTTCAACTTTTTTAAAATTCGATTTTATTCGGAAAATGTATTTTTCCTATTAGTTTAAAAAAGTGTTCTTCTTGCTGTAGTGCGATTATCATCGTAAAGCCAGGGTTCAGGCTCGGCTCAAGATTCGCCGAGAATTTGCGTCAGTGTCACCGACAGTTTTAGAATTTAGTGGTCGGTCGCCGCCGAACGTTCGCTTTTGACACGTGCAATTTTCTTCTCACGCTTGCAAGAATTAAATTCCTCCTCAGCATTGACGCTCACCTTCGGTAAGACAGTTGTGAGGGTGACGGCAACCTATGAAAAGCATCCAGGCTTTCCGCGAAGCACCTATTTTATATATCTAAGCTCTTCTCATTTATTTGCTGCCTTTGAATCGCCACTATGATGGCCCCTTGCGTCGCCTGGTAACATTTCGTAAAAATAGAATCTTTATTTTTTCCGATTTTTTTTTATGTCTTTCGTGTGTTGCAATATTTTTGCTCTTTCGTTTATATGCTAATTTTCCTATAAAATGTGACTCGTTGGCAAAATATATTAAATTTTCTTTTCCTTAGAACCAGATTTTAATTGGAGTTCGATTACCTTATATGTCAATCAAAATAGTTTTTTTTTGCATGTAGAAATTGAATAAAATATATCAGTAAATTAAAGAAAATATTATTAAATTGTTGATATCGACATTTATCTAATAAAATAGTTTATTAAAACGATCACATAATTTCACCATTATCACGAAATTAAGAAGTTATTAAGATCGATTATGGCTACTTGATTTGAAAAAATATTTAATAACTACAATCACGTAAGGGATTAAAGCTTAAATTATGAATTTAATTACTTAGCACTATTAAACTGAATTTCTAAGCAGATAATCAATAAGAAAAAATTGTTGAGTTGAGAAATGTCATTTAATGAAAAACACATTCCTGTTAAAAAAGACCTACTTCCTGTAAAATATTAAAAAAAATACTTTAATAATTAAATTAACTTATAAGTAAAAATATATATTCACAAACCACACTTCAAGTTAATATCAGAGTAGAGGAAATGAGATATTTTGGTAATTCTAGTTAAAACAATATCTCGGGTCACTTCTGATTTCGATATTATATTCTATGGAGTTAATACAGATCATCAGCAATCTTGCAAGTGTCTGGAATCAATTTAGTTTATAAATAAGACGGACCAAAACCTAGTCAAGCGATAGATGGAAATTAATGCATTTTTTATCTAGGCTTGTTTAATAAATTAATCTGCTAGTGCCTAATTTCCAAATGGCTAGAAAGAAGCCGCGTGCGTTCCGTTCCATGCTCGATTTTTTCAAAGTTATAAGCTCTTTTAGCGAAAATCGATGAAAACCCGATTTTTGTTTAATCACTTATAACTTCTCAACTATTAATGGTACAGTATTTTAACTCCCGGCTTTTGAAAGGTGAAATCAAATCTTATCGATTCAAAAAAAGACATCCAAAAATCTTTATTTGTCAAAAGTTATAGCTAATTAAAAATTTACAATAAAATTAAGGTAAAATTACACAAGTAGATTTTTTATGTTATTTTAATGGTCGTGCTATGTTCGACTATAACTTTTAAACAAATAAAGATTTTTTGATGAAATTTTCTTTTTAATTGGTAGGATTTGATCTCATCTTTTGATTGCTGGCGGTTAAAATACGTTATAGTTAGCTCCTGCAAAGTTATAAGCGATTAAACAAAAGACGATTTTCGTTAGATTTTCGTTAAAACAACTTATAACTTTGAAAAAATCGAGCATGGGACGGAAAGGACGTGGCTTCTTTCATATTTTAATATTAAAAAACGTATCCCAAAATTACAAGAAAATCTGTGATCGAAAGGTCGCAGATTCTCGTTGTTAATGTTGTTATTATTATTTTAGTATTGTGTGTTAAATATCTATTTAAATTTTGTTGCATGATTGCACTTTGATTGAAATGAAATTAAATAATAGCAATAATATTCAAAATGAAAAGCAACATAAATGAAACTGAAATTCAATGTGATGAACTTAAACAATAAAAATAGATAGTAGATCAATCATATCTAAATGAAAAATAATACATAATTTATAATTTGTGTTTACGCAACAAGTAATCTTCAGAATATGAATTTTTACATTTTAGCAATAGACTACACTACATAGGGAAGACCCGGGCAAGACGGATGCCTTAAGGAGAAACAAATAAAAAATGAATTCAAGAGCGAAAAATATAATCAATTAAAATTTTTTTCTAAAGTAGACATCAAAATAAATAAGTTCGTACAACCATAGCGATGAATTATTGTTTAAATATATAATAAAAAATTGTTGAAAAAATTTTGAAAATTTGAGGCCGGAATGGATAAAATGACTTTTCTTTGATAAAACTAGTGAAAAAAAAATTGATATTGATTCTAAAAGGTTTTTTTGGTAAAATATCTAGAAATACCTGATACTATTTTTGAATTAATTTCATCATCCGTGTAAAAAATAAGTTGACTTTTTTACCTTGATAACATCGTAAGCTCACAGACTAAAAACAAGTTTTTTATTTCTAAGAGATGTTATATATTGCCACGAGCAGCGGGTACGTACTGAAACTTTGATGCTAATGACACTTGATTATAGAATTTTCGTAACAGCGATATCAGAAATAATAGGGGGTGTCCGTTTTGCCCGCTATGACTATCTTGCCCAGGTCTCCCCTTACGAAAAAAAATGATAGTAACTGACTATATTATAAAGCATAATTAAATTATAATTTGTTATAGTAAGATTATAGTTAAACTATAATATTTTCGCACCTTACTTTATAAATAATATAGTATACTTATATTATTTACTATAGAAGTCTACTATAGTCAAGTACTATAATAGATCACTATAATATTTTTTAGTATTTAAGATAAGATATAGTTATATACTACAGTTCTACACTATAGTTTACTGTAGTAGATTATAATCAAACGAAAATATTATAGTTAATTATAATCGTACTATAATTGTTAGTATATCGCAACTAGTATATCGCACTATAATAGTTTGTTGTAGGGGAGCCCCTATATTCGTACGTATTTTGATCTGTTAAATACGAATATGTCCACGGAGAAAAATACCTCATCAAAAATTAGTATAGTCCATCCCAATCGAAGGACAAAATTGCACTATCCAGAAAAATTACTATGATATATACTAAAATTTGATAGAACGATATTATTAGTGTCAGTAATTTTTCTTATATTTAAGGATAGTGCAAGTTTGTCCTTCGATTAGGATAGACTATACTAATTTTGAATGAGGTATTTTTCTCCGTGTCCTTACAATTGATTAATCATGTCAGAATTTTGTGAATGTAAAACGATATTAAAATATTAAAAAATCATGACCGGATGTTAAGTTATAACGTTATTTAAGATAAACGTTATATGATTGGCTGTTAGAATTAGAAATTTTTGAAAAAAAATTGATCTTAAATATAAAAACCACTGACAATTCATTGGCGCTTAGCTTCCTCCTAACTAATTTATCATTCCAATATTATCTCTGAGATTAATTAAAAACAATCGATTGAAAAAACATCATTTTAAACTATTCTTTATTTAATTAATTATTTATTTTTGTATTATTATTTTATTTTTCTATCTCCATTTTAGAATTTAATGAGCAGCAAACAAAATGTGAATAAAAATTTTGTTATTGGAATATTTAAGCCCTAAATACAGAATTTTGGAAACTCCATGCCCAAAGCCCGATTTCGCGCGAACTTAAATAAAAATGCATGTGATAAATCAAGCTTCGTACAAGACGTATCAAAATATAATGTTCAATACAAGAGCAAAAAGATGATTTTAACCTGGTGTGACCTTTTCACACTATTCTTTCTTTAGAAGAAAATTAAATAAACATTTCAAGTAAATTGAATTTTCTCTAGTAATAATAAGCCAAAGAAAAGTAATTTTTTTTTAAAAGTAAAAGTAGTTTTTTCAACTAATGTAAACAATCATAATAAAATAATAATAATAATAAAAATATGACTATACTATGTTATATATATATATATATAATCGCGATACTATATACATAGTAGATGAATTTAAAAAATTCTTTTTAATTATGAAAGTTTAGTTAAAGACGAAAAAAAGTGGTCGATCATTGAAAAAGACCGATTATTCACTAAAATATAGCTATTCAAAAAATTTTTTAAAATACAATAAAACCTTAATATCTTTTGGCCTAATAAGATTCATAAGCAGAAAAACTATACAGTTCTGAACATACAAAAGATCTACCTTTTCCCAAAATTTCAAGTGAGTTAAAACCTTTTTACTCCCGCAATCGTTGGATATAGAAAGCTCATTTTTTCAGTTTTCAGCTTTTTATTCAAAAACTAATTGAGAAAATGGCTTGAAATTTTTACAGACTATAGCTCTCTCTATATATTGTCAGAGCAGTTGATAATTTAAATTAAGAATTATAAGCTTTTTTTTTTTTAAAAAAAAGCACGTTTTTGTTAAAAACCAAATAACCATAAGAGTTAGAGTAACTTTTTTTATCTGAAATTATAGATATTTTTATGCTCTTTAAAATGATCTTTGTTCGATTCAAATATCTCAATTCTATTATTAAAAAAAGTAATATTAAATTTTTCGAAAATCGAAAATTTGGGATAAACAGAAAACAAATAAGCTAAACAAAAAAAGATTTTTTCCCGCCATCACAAAAAAAAAACTAAAAAGAAATGAGCCGTGAAAAATGCAAATCCGTTTAGTAGAAGCTAAGATCCAGGCGTATGCATACACACATACAGACATACACACATACGCACACGCGCACACACATAAATCCATACAGACATTTTTCAAAAACCATTTATTCTTGTTCCTGACACCTTGAAATATAATTATAACAGGTTTTTCATATGTAATTAAAAAAACATTATAAATGGAAAAGAAACTTATTTGAAAAGAAGCTAAGCACAAAGCGGTTGCTCCGGTTACCACCTTCTGCATCGACGCGCCGCGAATTTTTTGCGCCGAATAATCTGTTCGAAAGTTCCCGCACCGCTTTGATAAGCGTTAGTTTGTTTGCATTGAGATTGAGATAACAATTGCGGGTATCGGAGTTCTTGATTTTTTGAAACGGAAAATTGATGATAAGGATGTGTACGTTTTAGAAGGCACAGGTCCATAGACTAGTGGATCTCATGAAAAAAATAGTATTGATAAAATTCAACAGCTAATTTAAAGGTCCCGACATATACTAACAAGGAGAGTATACGACATTTGATTAATGGATTTTCCAGTAACTTAGGGTTATGTTTTTAATGTTAAAATATGGAGGAAGCCGTTTTTGTTCAGCCTAACGCTCAATTTTTCATAAGTTATGTGCTCTTTTAACAAAAATGTAAGAAAAATCGATTTTTGTTCAATCACATATAACTTTTCAGTTGTTAATTGTACAGTATTTTAACTATTGGCAATCGAAAGGTGAGATCAAATTCTATCGATTAAAAAAAAATTTCATCAAAAAATCTTTATATGTTCAAAAGTTATAGTCAAACAAAAAAATGACCATTAAGATAAAATAAAAGAGAAATCATAATTAAAAAGTGTACTTTGATCTTAACCATAAGTATATATTAAAATTCTAAATGATCAAAAGACAGACCACTTTTTATTTTTTGTGTACCTGCATAATATTTAAATTTTCTTTTAACAGAAAGTATTGATTGTAATAAAGTATTTCATTATAAATGCTCGAGCCAACTTTCAATCAAAAAATTTTTCTATCGATTGAAATTTTTCTATCGAATGAGCCTGCGCCGGTTTATAAATTCAATCATATTTTTTTCTCAGCGAAAAGATCCGAAGTTGTATTAGTTTAGCGAAACTTGAAACGGCGAAACGATCGAATCGAACGGCTCGTGCTCCAGACATCGGGACGTCAGTTCGGTTTCGGCCGAAGATAGAGAGGGACGAATATTGCTCACGTCGAAAATACATCGCGCGCGAGTAGCGCCTGGCGATGAATTTATGGGAGAGCGAGCGATCGAACGCGTCGTTGCCGCAGCCGCGGAGATGGAAACTTTTAAAATAGCATTGAGGTCGCTAGACTCTTTGCGCCGGTACAAATGCTCCCTGGACACCCGGCGCTGCGATGTCACGATGAAAACTCCAAACTGCTCGCACACCTGTGTACCTACATTAGATAAGCCCGCTGCTTACCGAGACTGATCGCGCTCTAACTCATTCACAGATTCGATTCTCTTTAAATATTCCACTTTTTTAGTAATCCCTTAATTCAGTTGCTACTGCGAGCTTAAAAAACCTTGTAATTTTGAAAAGTTATAAAGTAACATTTCAATTTTGTAAACAATATGAAAAGAGCATCCTTACACGAAGAGAAATACTCTCGCATTTTTTAAATTAAATATAGTAAAAATTACTATGTCCGATGGGAAAAGGAGGACAAACTCATTTTCTGAGGATCTTTGCTATGTCATAGTAAAAAAACAGACAACAAAATTGCTACGTTACACTTTGAAAATTAGACCATACCAAAATTTAAATCATAATGTACAAATCTTTAATACATAAAATTAAAGTTTTTACTATATAAAATAATAAATTGTATTATAAAAAACAATAATAATTATGCTGTATAAAAATTTAGACAATAAGTTGATAATATTTGACACGTTAAATCAGAATTTACTTTTTACATTATAGCAAATTTTATCATGGAAAAAAATATTGGTCTGTCTCTGTCTTTCGCTTTCTCTCTCTCGCTCTCTTTCTGTCTAAGCGGCTTGGCTCGGGGGAATTGGTTTAAAATAAATAATATAATACTTGTAATAAATTACTTCCTCTCTTAAATAGAATCCCCATAGCAAATTGTAATTTACTTCGTACATAGGTCGAAAAGTAAAATCTTTTACAGATTTAAGAATTTCTCGAAAAACTCTTATGTTTCCATCTATATTTCTCCGTAAACGGCTCCCTTTTAAAGTAATTTAAAAATATTTTCTGGAACATTGAAATCAATGTTTTTCTATTCATTATTTTGTATAAAATCAACTGTTATTATTATCATGAGATAATCTGATTGTTGACTATTTCCTGCGTTATCTGAAGTTGACATAAGTTTAAAATATTGTATTCTAGGGTTGACTCTTCATTCGAAAAAGTAGGCTTTTTCCTGTAAAATAAAAAAAAAATTATTTTAACTATATGTATATATTAGAAATTTCACAATTTACAATAATTACAACATAAATATTGATAAGTCTAATAAATACGATTTAATAAATGAAATGAACCTGCATGCAGCCCTCTACAACAAACGAAAGCACAGGTTCTCATAAAATAATTGAAAGATAACTCGAAAGCGAAAGTGGCTGTGGGTTTAAATAAGGAAGCGCAAAATCGGCAACGACGCGCGTCCTCGCACTTGCCACTACATTAATTTTCAACGGGTCGGCCGTTGCTTTTGCTAATACCTTATTTCAAACATCTGTTAGAAATAAACGGCTTATTGGACCCGCTTGTTTTTCAAGTTACGTTTTAGTCTCCTTATTCTTCAAAACTATTGCACTCGGCGAGAAATTCGCTGAGACGTTTCACTTAATCAGATGATAAATTATTGCCCACGATTAATTATTTCGGATTATTAACAAAATTATCTTTTTAAACTTGCATTAATTTTAAATATTTTCGTTGGAAATTGGTTTTTAGTTTATATTTTTAGACTGATCTGAGTGCGTGGAACAGTAAAGTGTAATTAAAGAAGGGCAATGAACTGTAACTTTTTGAGCAAAAATAATTCAAATTTTATTTCGGGTTTTGTCGAAAGACAACGTAAAAAGTACGTTTCTTATTTTTAGCATTGCTAAATAATTTACTTTGGAAATTTTTTATTGTTAAAGTAGTTAGTAAAGAGAATTTAAATGCAATAAAGCAATGAATTCGTTCAGAATAATCAATGACAGACTTGTTTAACGAAGCATCAAGCCAAAAGTAACTCCACTCCAGCTCGCGATAGATCTGATAAATCGATACTCTCCTCGAAATGATTGGATGTTTTCGAGCCACCCTCGGTCGCGATATAAATCAAGAGCGTCGCAAAGTAGGCTAGGCAGGCGTAGCATTGACCTCAAATGTTCAAAGTCGCACTTACGCGCGTAAAGGTTACGCACCAGGTGTGCGCGCGGCGGGGCGGCGGGTCAACTCGCAAACGCGCGCGACAGAGAAAGAGAGTTGCGAAAGTCTTGGCCGCGGTGCCGACAATGTTGCGCGTCCCGCCAAAAATACGGAGAGGCGCCCCGAGGCCTATTGTCGGGAGCTAGCATAAGCGAGATTTTCGGAGAGAATTGGCTTTTCTTGGGAGAGGAATTTTCAACCCCGATGGAGCATCGGTGATTTATGCGAGTCGTTTCGTCGAATGAACGTTTTGAAAGAATTTACGGGCTTTCAAAATTGCACTTTCATTTACACGCGCGAAAAAGCAAAACTAGCAAGGAGAGTGCCCGCGCTCGCGAAATCATAAACCTTGGCCCAATAAATTGCAGAAATTCTCTGTGTGGAAGTTTTCATTAAATCTGGTATGGTCAAAAAATCGTCTGGTTATGCAATTATATTTGCGCTATTATATCTTAAAATTTTCAATATAGGTACCGTACGCAATTACATTCATACAGTTTAAAATCTAAACCTAAACCACTTCCTACAGTTTTTGTTGGCGGTAACTGTAGCTATCTTTAATATCTATTTTTTTTGGATACTCTTTGCGTGGATTACTTCAATAATAAACATAAAACGTTTTATAATTATTTCGAATTGTATTAACTAAATGATTATTAGTCTCTTTTTCTAACTTTACAATTTCAAGCAAATGAATTTGAGAAAGCAATTGCTTAGATTTAAACAATCCTTGATTTAAATTTTTAGATGAATCAATTGTTTTTAAGTACCATTGATAACTGCAAAATAAATCAAATAATAAAACATTATATGCTATTAAACATTTTTAATGTATTTATGTTTATTTTTTGATTAATCATTCGATCTGCAAGTCTTATATTTTCAAAATTAATTTCTTCAGGTATTTTTTCTTGAGCACCAGATGCACTTTTTTGATATCCGTAGTAGGTTACAATCAAATTGAGTTGAATTATTAATTCGAATGATACATACTTCTTTTTCCTTCTTTGGTAGTTATGTGTATTCATAATTAAAAATATAATTTACATATTTAAATTTTACATAATATTAATAATGAGCAATATACTTATGCGTCCTATTCTTATTTTTTTTTTTTTTTGTATTTATTGATAGGATCCTCGCCCGTTATAGGCGTTCTGCGTTCTCCATTGGTCAAAGTAAATTTAATAGTATATAATAGTATATATTATAAATTTTAAAAGACAGTGTTTAAGTGGTTTAGTAGACTATTAGATATTTAAAATTATTGACAAAAATTTCGCATTGTTTTGTAAATAACATTTTTTTAAGTTTCTTTATTTTTTATTAATTATTATAATTATCATAATTGGGTTGGTCTAATCTGCCCTATCATTGATGTTGCGTGGATACGGATTATTTGCTTATATATTTCGCTTCCACATACTTCTCTTCGTTCTGAAAAAGGCTGAATAACAGCTCGTGCTTCAGCTCCTACTTCTTGTTTTTGCGCTACTGGAGCACGTGTTGGTGCTTGTGCTTCAGCAAGAGCAGGGCTGGCAATGATATTTTCTCGTACATCTGTAATGTAATAATTAAAAAATAAAATAAAGTATAAGAAAAATATATACAAAAAATATTAATAATAATTTATTCAATCATTATTTTACCTATGTTGGCAATTTTTTCGCCTATTTCCTGGTCGTTCATTAGTATTAGATGTAGCATATCTTTCTCCACAATATCCATGTTACGTTATCACGGAGATTGTTTGTTTGTGAAAAAAAAATCATCAAAAACTTTATTGAATTAATAAAAAAATAAAGATTTATATATTTTACCTCTTTTCTAATTTCGCGTGCTTCTGCGTAAAAAATATGTACTGAATTTAAATTTAAAGGATATGCCCGTGTAAAAAAAATTCTGTTTAAGCTAGACATAATCAACTATGGACAATGCAGGCTCAGGATTGGTTATACATAGGCCAAACATAATTTATTCACAGCTTATGCACAAAACCATTCATAAGGATTAGATTTGTACAAATTCAGATTTTAAATATTTATTTTGTTTATAAAATATTGAAAAAATTTAAAAAACTTTTATAACTGCTTCTAGCATAATATTTAATTACTTGCTGTATAACATAAAATTTATGTTTATTTTTCATCAAAAAAGGAGAAAATAACATCAATTTTTTGAAATAAACAATAATTAATACGGTACGTAAGGCTTATCTACCATTACAGATAAATGTATTAATTTGTAATTTTATTGTTTACGCTTGATAAGCTAAAAAAAATTCAATCTCACGCAAAATTAAAAAATAACATTTTTAATAACATACATTTTTAACTTTTGTTACAACAAACCTAATACAAAATACAAATATACAAATACAAAAACGTACAGTAACAATAAATAATAAATTATTTAGCTAATTTTATCTTGTTCAATTTAGCGCCAAGACTTCTCATTACAAGTTGCTTATTGAAGGGTCATCCCATTCTTTTAGCGTAATTTTGTGCAAACACTGCAATAATATTTTTTCAAAAATCTTACTGATTATTGAATTTAGAGCTAGAGCATTTAAACCTTGTTTGAGTTCATGTTTTTGCATTCCTTTAAGCCTTCTACCTGTAAGGGTACACTCCCCCACGTAAAAATAATTTATATAATTTTTATCAAGATTTTATAATTTTATTTTTAAATTTTGTAAAATTTTGATTCTACATAATTCGTGCAAAATTTGTGTACTAAAATATAAAAAATATGAGCTCCTATAATAGTCATCGGTTACTAATTTTGTCATGAGAAGTGTAAAAGGTTAGGATGCGCCACCAAGCGGAATTAATTTTATTTTGTACAACTGGCGCTTGGAGGCGCATCCTAACCTTTTAAAATTCTCATAACAAAATTAGTAACCGATGACTATTATAGGAGCTCATATTTTTTATATTTTTGTACACAAATTTTGTACGAATTATGTAGAATCAAAATTTTACAAAATTTAAAAATAAAATTATAAAATCTTGGTAAAAATTATATAAATTGTTTTTACGTGGGCCTTCGAAGCAGCAGTTGTGAATGCCATTTTCAATAATGCTCTTGCAAGTTCAGTGGATGATTTACATAAATCTGTTGCTTTTCTCAGTTCTAAATGAGTGTTCTCTCAGTTCTAACTCAGTTCTAATGAAAAAAAAATTAATGAAAATGCGACTTAATAAATTTTCAATTATAACTGATAATTGACACACACACACGCGCACTCGCGCGTAAAACATCTGCGTGCACCTCGACAACGGCTTCAGCATATTGTCATCTATGAACAACACTGCTTGTGAGCGTCAGCTCCAATGGTCTTTCCTTTATAGAAATCTCTCATGGGAGGATATTCCTCCAACAAGTCAGCCAGCTCCTCAAAGTTGTTAGGAATTGTTGGCACATTTTTTCGTTTAGCAACTTGCATTTGGCCTTATACGCTCGCTGGTAGTCTATCTAGAATGTATATAGTCTATCTAGTAATATATCTAGATCATGTAGAACGTAATACATAATATTAAAATATATTTATTATTGTAATGGCTAAATTTATATCAACCTTGATTTTTCTAGTCCTAGACTACTGGCGTACTGCTATGTGTGATAGAAAACTTGAATCTGATAAAGTTATTTGAAAAATCTTAAATTGCTGTATAAGATTTACGTGCAAGGCAAACAACTATGATCACATTACACTGTTGTATGATGAATTATAAGTGCTTAAGGTTAAAACTCGGATACAATATTTTATATGCATTCAAATTCACAAGATTATGTACACTTCATAGCCTAATTACCTGCTTCACTAGCTAACCCTATCGTGTAATACTGTCATTCTGCAAACTGGATTTTCGAAAACTATCTTTCCTATCGTTTAGGAATCCTATCCTAGACGAACAGATAGTAATATTACAAAATGCATAGACTGCAAAAGATTTACGCATGAAGTTTGTTCAACAAATACATCTATAGGAGGATTCAAACATCAGAATAGTATATGTGTATTATACTTATCTTTCACTATTCTACCTGAAATGTAGTAGGTAGATTAGTAACAGGACAAATCAGACATCACTAGTTGCTATATTTGCACAGAATAAGTTATATGTGAAAATGAGTAAAAAATGTTCATAAAAATCATTCTCGACCATTTAAACCTATAGATGCTGCAGTGGTTTATATTTTGTTAGCGGTCAATCCACGTATTGCACTAACGAATCTTTTCTAGAAAATTTAAAATTGCTTTACTGAAGTTTATAAGCATTACTTCAAAATTTGGTGACTCTGTAGCGGAGATTCGATTTAAATGGACGTGAGAAACATTTGCGTTAAGCTGAAAACGAGAGAGTAATCTTTGCAATATTGCATCTCAAAATTTCTGTCGCTCATTTTTTTTTTTTTTATTAAGGGGGCTCCAGCGAGTACAGCCCAAGTCAAAAACAAACAAAAAAGAAACTTGCCTACTAAAAGCACATATTTATGCTGAAAAGTCTTATAACTATTTTTAAAGCAATATTACATCATAATACTGTAGTTATGAAGTGTTTTTTCATTATTAAAATAAATAGTCATCAACTTGATCTTTTCCTAACCAAAAAAAGAGCTAACAGCTTAGATATGAATTCGCAAAAAAACAAATGTAACTTAGATGGTATAGGCTCAGAATAATAATTAAAAAAATATTTTTATTTTTATAAAATAAGAGCTTGAATCATTTATTAGTATTAGTTTTAAAATTAGTATTAATTTTTAAAATTTAAATTATTCAGACGTGCGCGCTTTATATTAACAACAAGAAAAAGATGGTTTTCCTTTAGAATTGGGATATATGACGATTCATTCAATTTTGAGCTCCACTTTTATCTCGATATTTTCCACGGTTACCCATATTTTATAGATATTATAGATAGGTTAGTAATCGACCAGTTTCTCACTTGGCTCTATAAGAGGCTATGTAAAATCTGCAAAGTTTGAGACGAAATATCTCAAAATTTCCGACGACTACGAGGGTAAATAATATTTATAAAAAATGTCATAACTGACTTCCGTACTCTCCGAGCTGGAGCCCCTTAATACTTATTAAGTGATTTCATTTAGAACACCAGTTTCGTCAGCCACTAACCCGAAGACTAACCGGAGCATAAGAGAAAATTTTATGTTTTCACGTATTCTCAATAAATTAATTTCTTTAGCCATTTTATTTAGTGCATAAAGTAACAAACATCATAAATTAGAATTCTAATTTTGGCAAAACAAATTTTAAGAATTACAAAGACATTACATACCTGTAGGACAATTATGAATTACACATAAAATTTCTGTATATTGTTTTTAAATTATCTGAAGAGATAAAAATTTATGAAGTCTTAAAATAAATCCGTATATTATATATTTGACATAAAGTTTTATTGGTATCTTGTCTAATCCTAATTAAAACTTTCTTGGAAAAATCGAAGTTCTACCGTAAAAAAATAAAAGAGCTGTTCTTGCATTTAAATTTATATTTTGAAAATTTTGTTTGACTTTAAGTGTAATTCGAATTAACAGGTATAAATAAAAAGTTTTTAAATGATTTTCAAACTCCAACGACGTACTTATTTAGCGCTCAATCATTACACTCGTCAATAAGAATGTCGGCACTCATTTCGCGACTCTCATTTGCAAAAAATGAAATTCGAGTAGCGCAAAACTAACTGGACGTCGTTCAAAACAATAGGAGCTATTGTCCTCGTAAATTATCGCCAAGAGCGTCGCCAGCGCGATAACATAGGAATCTGTAGTAGCATAATACCTGGATGACGATCAGTTCAATTCTCATGACGCGGCTATTTATCCCGACCGTGAAAAACCTTTTGGCAAGCGTTCCTCATCTTCCTGACTCTGATGCTCAAACACGACTTTTCGAATTTCCCACCGCCTTCTTGCTGTCGCAACTCAATGCCGTTTCATTCTTCAGACGACGTACTTTACTGTTTTAATTATAAATCTAGTCTAGTAAAATTAGTCGAGTTTTCTATTAAATCTATTAATAATTAAAGCAATAACATGCAATTCGTACAAAAAACATATTTTTCACAAAAGAATTTATGACATTTATGGTTTGACGATAAATTTTTCATCTTTGTTTGTTATTTTAAAAAATTTGATACACAAGTATAATATTTCATAAATCTAATAGATCATTTGTGAAAAAACCTATGTAAATAAATCGTTAGTCACGTTAGATTTACGTTAAATTAAACAATTTGAAATTGAAATGCCAAATAGAGCATTACTCACAAAATGCAGACTAAATAAATCATTACACGTACAAATTTTTTAAAAAACACAATCGTATGATATTTTGTCAAATTAATTATAATTTGCAGACTGATCCGTAATAAACATTATTTTAATTGTGACCAGAATGATTTTTTAAATATTTTTCGGCTGACAAAATTCATTCATTTACGGATGTTATATTACCAAAATATTTACTATAAGTTTTTTTAAACATATTGCACATAAACAACATTTATTATAATAACTTAATAACATTTTTTTTGACTTTTCGGTAATTTTATGCACTGGTATGGAAAAATGACTAATATAAAACTTGACAGGATTAAGAAAACATCGCAATAAATGAAATTACCAATCAGCCATGTTGTTTTTATTCTGAAAATAAAATTCGTAGTTGTTCAAAATGCTAGTGACAATAAATCCGAATAAATTATTTTTGTTCATTAAAATATATATTGTGAGAAGTACAAAAACGGAATGAAATTGCCTGTCTAATTGAATTTTAAAAGACGTAAATTCGCATTATTTATTATGAACAGTCTAGTGGTTTTCATCGAGAAAATCGTGTCTTGCAACATCTGACTTTCGTTTGTCTCGTTTGCAAATGCCAAAATTATCGTAACCTAAAAGTCAGCGCTTTCTTGCTGATTTAAGGTCTTTAAACTACAGAGATATCGAAGAGAAATTTAAAATACTGCGCAGTGGTTTATTTAAAAATATTTTTCCCCGTTAGAAAAAATGTAGTGCTTATGTATAGTCATTATTCTCATTAAAAAGTGCAGCGTTTGCACTGAATTTTTAATTTGAGAAGAAGAATAATTAAAAAAAAATATTTCTTTTCATGCGATTTCAAACTTTTCATTAAAATCTTTTGTTTTTTTTCTGTTGCAGGTAAGTACATAAAAGGGAGCCTCAGGAAATATATAGCTAATCCGATACGAGATTCATTGGAAATAATGGCGTGCGAGGGTTTTTGATCGGATAATAATTAAATCCACTTCCACACAAGACAAATAATTACATCCGATAGATTCGATTGCTGCAGTTTATACCCATTTAAATACAAAAATTTCAAATTTCTTTCTTGCGCTTTTAACTCTTGTCAACTTGTACTTGAACTTGTAATAAATTTCTGAAATCCCTCGCCAAGCATGAAGAAAATAGTGTGTCATTACAAAGCTCGGTGATTGGCCGAAGTGATTTCGGTCTGCCAAAAATACAGCGAACGAAGCTCTGCAGTTACATAAAGTATGCAGGTATATAAGCATACGAGATGAGCAACGCGCATCCGTTGCGTCAGCGGTGCGCGTTTCCGGCGCTCAGGAGCGGTTTGTACGTTTCTCAAGGATTTTTAAAGATAGATCCGCCGGCACTGCGTTCGTTCTCGATCGCGTTTCTATGGAATCAGTTAGAAACGTTTAATCTTTAATGAACTATTTAGCGAACACTATATATTTCACCAGTTTTGTTTTTAAGGTAAAGGATCCAAAAGTTGGGTAGGACCATGCTAATTTTCGATGTAAATCTTACAAGAAGAGTGTACGACATTTGGGTAATGGATTCTACTGCAACTTTGGGATATGTTTTCTAATGTTTAAATATGAAGGAAGCCGCGTCCGTTCGGCCTAACGCTCGATTTTTCAAAAGTTATGTGCTCTTTTATCAAAAATTTA
>JAWWML010016078.1:0-22590 GCA_035047165.1 Ormyrus rosae | reverse complement strand
GTGTTGTTCTTTCTCACCACGACTTAAACAAATAACAAAAGGAAAGTTCGATAAAAGGTTCCGTAGCTATTAAAAAAATAATAGATTTTCTCAATTTCTTGTAATTCTTATTTTTCTAACATTATGGATTGTCTCAATTTCTCTCCTTTTTAATTAACACGAGTAAATTGAAAAACTTTTCAACTCGGCCTACGTGCCCCTACTTATATTTTTAACCGGAAATATTTAATTCAAAACAACTGTCCTATATCGCAGATTAAAAAGCAGAGGCCAAGAAACGGAATACAATAGAGGAAAGAAATAATGCAAAAGGGCGACAGGAATGAAAAAGTGAGCGAGTCCCGGGGAGATGCGAAACAAAGGGAATAAAAAAAAATGTTTGGAAGAGTGGGAGAAACACACACACACTCGCACGGGGAGACGAGGTAGCAGAGCCGAGGGTCCGAAGGCTTTCGCGGCGGTGTTTGATGGCGGCGGCCGTGAGGATGCGCTAATTAAAATCGACGTCGATGATGCATCGGCGCTCGTTTCGTTTCTCCACCCATTCCCTATCCCTTTATGGATCCGCGCCTCGATTTTTTCCTAGTTCCCTTTTTTTTTACGCAGACGCCTCGTTAATGGAAAGTGATCATGAATGTTGGACCGAACGTTCGCGTGTTTACGGACGGGGAAGAACGAGTCGTCATTAATTTATACGGCAACAGTGAAATAATTATAACAGATGGGCAGCCTTTGAATTAATAATCTTCCGAATACGCTACGATTTTTTTTTTTTGCGGGACGATCGTTGCGGGTCGAAAGTGCGGTTTATTATCGATGCGGTTTTGTTAGTTAAATAAATATGGATGAGTTTGATTTGCAAGTAAAGGACCGGTTGATAGATAGACTACGACTTACAAACATTGCGGTAAACTATTAAATATATAGAATTTTTGGTGGCGCAAAGATTGCTTTTAATATATACCTTTTGAATTTCAATGTACTTCAAATAATTTTTACGTGAAATAAAGATCAGAAACTTGATAAACAAAAGCAGGATAATGTCTATCGAATTAGGTATTAGGTAAAGTAAAAACTAAGAATATTCTTGTCATCTTTCGAGCACCGAGAAAAAACCGCAACTCAAGTTAATTTCCACTTTTATCGAATTACTACATTCATAGTTCTCTTAGAATTCGCGGCCGAGCTTTTAGATCACTTCGCGGGCAAAAAGCTCAGGAATGAAAAGAAAACTGCTTTAGTAATTTATAAATAGGCATCGCTTTGCGCCTCTGGAGAACTAAACAATGCGCAACATGATACGCAAGACGAGGATGAACAAGGAAATTCCATTACACCGACGATAACTCGATTAAAAGTAAAATTAAACTACATTCGAAACAGTTTAAAGCAACAAAAGACTCCTCCGTCGGGCAAATGAGGAACGGAAAGCGCATTTTATGATCCGCCCTCTCTTTCTCCGGCAAAGCTCACAGCCCTGGGCTGCTTAATTTACGTAAATTATCATGAAATAACGTTATCGTTTCATTTGGAGTTTAAACTCGCATTGTGTATACCGTCGCCGAGAGGTTATGAGAAACAGAGATAGAAGCAGGGAGAAAGGTTTTTCGCGGGGCACAGCTAGCGGCGGGGGACGCAGAGAAGTCGAATCCGATTCTACGCTTCGGGAGGAAAATCGAGATATAAGAAGGGTTTATGGAAAATGGATAAGATTTTTTGTGACGACATGAGAAAGCAGGTGTACTGAAAGTTTTGAGAACATAGTGCTGATTTTCAGTAGTAAGAAGAATTCAATTTGAAAACTTTTAGAATAATATTTTATTCATCTAAAAGCTTCAAGAAAAGTGCTATTTTCATTTATAATTATTCAGAACAACAGAAAGAAAGCACGTAGAAGTACAATCCCCAAATACGCGGAGCGCCAAATGTTCATAAATAAATAAACATTTGTTTCTCCGTCGAGGCATTAAATTTCATTATTCGGGCTATATTCGCGGGCATATCATTCATTATTTTCCAGTACTGCACGGGTCAAAATCTAAAAATTAATGCACGCTTAATGCATTCGCCTCCGGTAATGATTTCGGGGCGCTCTCCGCGCAGAATGAAAAATTCTCGCGTTATATAATTCAACTCCCCGCACTTCCGCGTATAATATACTTACCCCGTGTACATATACACTCGCGTACGAACCGTAGCGAGCACCGCGGCGTAAATGCAACGCGCACTTCTTTATGAATCGTCGGCAAATTGAAAAGTCAAAGGTCGGCGGACGTAAAAAAACATCCAATGAGCGAAGGGACTCATAAACATGGGAAAAAAAGAGGTGGGCAGGTAAAAGATAACGAGCCGAATGTTAAGGGAAAACTCTCACGGGGGAGAGAAACTCCGGAAAAAGAGAGCGGGAATGAATTTTTTAAAGCTTTGCACTTCCCGCTGCTCCCGGGAACTCCATCTCGTACTCCGTTTCTGCATTCGAGCTCGAAACAAAATAATAGTCAGAATTCAGATTGAATTTTGGGATGGCTCGGTTCGAGCGGCGAATTCTCGATTCGAGTGCGATTCGCGAAAAGAAAGTTTTGGGAAAATGTTGAGGGTCCTCTTTTTAATTATATAAATCGCGGATGACGAAAAACGGGACGAGTGCGTATCCGTACTTGAATTTTGACGAGGAATATTCAACTTTTAAATACCTTTTAT
The DNA here is from genome assembly GCA_035047165.1 of Ormyrus rosae. NCBI lineage: Eukaryota > Metazoa > Arthropoda > Insecta > Hymenoptera > Ormyridae > Ormyrus > Ormyrus rosae. The sequence goes on along the minus strand of JAWWML010016078.1, from coordinate 19,890 downwards.
GCGGCGGAAATTGTTTTTCCAGAGTAATTCGAATTATGCATGTGGGTATAAAGTTCGCGAAAATTCCATTTTTCAAATTGTTAGCAGTAATTTCGCGTCCGCGAGACGCGAAATTGCTTTTTAGTAATTTCATTACATTATTTAAATAAATGTTTTGAATTTTCAGCGTCGAATAAAAGAATTTTTCATAAACTTAATATCTGCTAGAATTTTAATAAAGTTTCAGATTAATTTTGAAAAAATTCTAACTGCGATTTTATTACATAAAAGCAGTGGAATTTTCGAAAAATTTTAAATATTCGAAAGTTCCGGCAAATTAACCAAAATGCCGCCGTACATCAAAAGATGAACAAGTAAAATGTATCGCCTGAAAAGTGCTTGAACGGACGACGAGAAGCTCTCGCTACGATTTTCGAGAGAACTCGATCAAAACGCAAGTGCATCGATGAATCTTATGAAAAGCCAGGTATGCACAGCGAGCGCAGATAGTTTGCTGCTTTTTAAGCACTTTTAACGTATGGTGCTACAATTCTCAATAGCGCGGCCCGAGTATTGTTGCTCTCGTTATCGATCTATTAATCCTAACAGCAGCCGATCAGCCGTCGTAACTAAACCAGATTGAGGACAAACGAGAATTTGCGGCACTGTTAAAAGTGGATCTAACCGTTCCACTTTTTTCTCGTTTGCCGGCTCGCCGCGCGGCAGACTACGGATTAAGGCGCTGTTTTTTCCGCTTTCAGGACTTGCGTTGGAGAATTTTTATGCGCTCGAATCCTACGGCCCGATATTTTTTCCGACTCCCTTTTTCATTCTTCCTCGTAAATAGTTTAGTGTGCTTTCGGATGCCTTCCTTTTTTTTTTATCGGCAGCGGTGAAGAGTTTATTTTCAATAATTTTTGGAAGGGCTTTGAAGGTTGATTGAAGAATTGGCGCGGCGAACTTTTTCGGAGTTATGGATCGCGGATAAAAATAGTCGTTTGGGGGATTTTTACGGCTTCAAAAATGAATTGTAAGGGCTTCGGCGTTGTATTTGCCAGCTACACGTACTCAAAATTTCTTTGACTATGTGTTCCCTCTTCACGAAATTCTACCCATAGAATTTAAGTGGAAATTCACTCAAGTTGGAATAACAGTTCAAAAAATATTAAAATGAATTGAGCTTTTTCGTTAACTTATTTATTCTATTATGAATGGTGAAGATTATAAAAGACTTGAAATAAAATTTGAAAAGTGATAATTTTCAGACTTGTTACTAACTAGACTTGTCTCGCTAAACCTTTATTGCATATTAAAAAGGTATTTACAATCTCCAAAATTAAAAATTTCGTCTATTATAACAACTTTTCGGAAGTTAGTAGAAAAAGGCGAGTTAGACGAGCCATCGAATAATATGTTTTAAATTATTATTCTCTGCAAATTTTTTCCCGTTATTAATGGATTACTTTTATTTTTCTAATGTTTGAGCGCAAATATGAAGCGTTATTTAAAATGAACATTTTAATTCTTCTAGAACGGCTGCGTGTCTATAGGAAAAAAAGCGAGAGAAAAAAATTAGCATTTTAATCGTTTATCCTGCAGGACGATGAGGATTTCCACGGTTCAGTGGCTTCTTTGCTCCTTGTTTCCTCTTTCCTTATAAAAGCTATGGTGCGTAAATATTCGAAACGTAGCGACAAAGTCGATATTATACTTTAGCTCCTGCCGTGAAGAATAAATAAGGAGGCACTGAATTATAACTCGTACTATAAAAAAGTCTTATATCTTTTAATAAAAGTGGATTCTCATCCTCAAAGGAAATAATAAATTTTTAATAAGAAATTATTTGAAGTCTTCTGAACCGTGCATTAGTATAGCTGTCCAGTGTGAAAAGCTCTTTATGCTGAATTAATTAAAAAATGAATCGAACCATTATTCCCGTTCCTACTAGTCGATCGCCTGCAACGAGTCTCAGAAATTTCTAGGACATTCAATGTAAACACGTCATTAATATTCAAATAAAGCTCCTCAAACATTAGTACGCAAACGACGTGGAGCGGATCACCTCAATCACAAAAAGCACTAACAGAATTTCTTTCTTCCGCGCCGGTGGACGCGATTTGCATGACAATGACGCATCTGCGGATCCTCGAAGCTCCTCGGCGGAGGCTGCTTCCCGCCCCCGAAAAAGCACGTTTCGGTCTGTTACACTCAAGTCGAAGAGAAGAGAGAAATAGAAGAAGAGCGAACTCGATCGAGCTTGAAATTGTCGGATCAACAGTTTGCTAGTTAGGCGAGGGGGAGAGGGAGCAGGATCGACCCTAAGTAGTTTCCCTCTTTATCCTTATCGGGGACGGCTATCTTGTGGCGCGCTCTTCCGGGTAGCGGCGCAAAGAGCGCTCGAGCAATGCCTTTTCATCTGCCGCCGCTAAACTGCCAGCCGAGGAGAGGGATATCGTGTCCTTTATCCGACGGCGAGGTAACAGCCGGCGGCCGAGGAGGGAAGATTTTTCGGGGTGACGCGTCGGGACGACGTGACGCGAATCTCGCCTCTTTTTCTGACTCCGCCCGCTGCTGTTCGAGGGAAGCAAATGTTTGCCGACGAGTGAAGGGAAGAGGACGTGTGCGGATATTGAAATCTTGAGCTTCATGTCGTTTGGAAAATTAAAGCATCTTGCTGATTTTCTTTCGAATTAAAAGATAAATATTTAAAGTTTGGAATATTTTTGAAGAAACGGTGCCGCCCTTAAAGACGGCATTCCGAAGAAATATAATAAGTTTTATAAATCTTTTGTTTTGTAAAGTGAAAGAAAATTCTATTTATTATAGCAGATTTTGTTCTCTTCCCTATACTTCCTTAAAATAAGAACAAGTACAATGATTAAACTTATTTATTTATTTATTTCGACTCTAAATTAGTATGAATACCACTTGATCCCAAAGAAAAAGAGGGGATTAATCATTTAGAGCGAGCCTTTTCACTTGCCGGCGATAACTCTTTCACGAGTGATCGTACGGAAAGGTCATCGCACCAGCAGCAGCATGAAATAATAGATCAATTACATCGGTGACAGTCGTAAAGGGATAGACGTATTGTACGACCGCTCTCGGCCGTACGGCATTAAAGCTTCATGAAAGCGGAGTCTAATTTCAACCCTCCGCGCACGAGCGCCTATTCCTTCGCGTCCGAGAAGTCCTTTAAATCCCTCGTCCCTCCTCCGACGCGTCCGTCGCATTGGTAATCCTGACATGGCTTCCGGTTCCGAGAAGAGCAGGACAAACACAAACGGCCTCTCTCTCGCTTCTTACCCTCCGCGATAATCGAATTCCGGACATTCGATTCCAATAACGTAATAACGCGCAGAATTCGTCGCCCAGGTTTACGGGATAATTAGGAAGCGCGAGCGATTGCCTTGGCGAAGGCCTTTCGCTGGAACGACGATGACTTGGGCTCGTTTCACGTCTTATGTGTGGGAGGATCTAATGGATTGTGCACGAGGAGGCACCCGGGATTTGGATTTATCGAAATTCGTTATGAGTTTGAACGATCTTTTTTTCGGTGTAAGTAACTTTGATTAGCAAACTTTTTTAATTTATATTTCCAAAATACGTTTTGCATTTCGATCCGTACAAAAAACTTTTATTTAAAAAAAAAAAAAGAAAAATTGTAGAATACTATTGATAAATTTGATAAAAATAAGCTACATCCAGTATTTTTGAGGAGAAATTCAATTTCATTCGTGAAAAAACTTAAAAACATAATCATAGCTCTCAATACGTAATGTTGCCATCTTCATAAAGCTCGAATATTCATATAGCCTTTAGCAACGTCTCCAGAAATCTTAACATTCGCGCGAATCCAAAAAGTATATTCTTGTCACACAGATTCCTTGATCGAATTTTATAGCAGGGAGGGTTCTTCTTTTGCTCGAAAAAAAATCGTTCGCTTCTCACCTTTGGCGTCGCGTCACTCCTCCTTTCAGCCCGGCCAAAAAAGACGCGCGATTTAGTCGCACGAACGTACATACACGGATATCTCCCGATCTCGCGGAGATTCCGCGATTCGGAAGGCACACATGACAACGGTGCAAATGACAAATCGCTCGGCAAATAATAAATCCTCGGGAGACGTCTCGAGACGTGCGAAGGCTGTGTTTGCTCGAGGAACTTGCAAAATATTGTGCTTGGATTCTTCGAAAAGTCCTGTCTTCGTGTGAGCGAATGCTTCAAAGCTCGGGATTTTCTGGATGGAATATTGTTGTTTGTTCGCTTTTGAAAAGTCGGATTTTAAATGAATTTTCAGGTGCGTCGGGGGAAGGGGAATATATTCAAACGCTAATTAACATGGTATGTTTGGAATATTTCTGCTGTATTGTTACTGACAGAATTTATTAATTTCAAAAAGTAACAACGATGCAGTATATTCTTGTTATTTATGTACGGAGTATTCATTCTTAAAAATAATAAATGAATATTATTTTAAAATATCATAGTTTACTTGGAACTCTCCTGTTTGCGCCTCAAATATTATGAATTCGCAATTTAAAATAAATAAGTGAATACTGGCAAAATCAATTAATTAATTAATTATATCAAAAAATCCGATAGACTCTTTTATTCCAAGTCGTTTTTTCTTTTGAATACAAATACTACTCTACTATAAAAGCTAACCTGCAACCCTAAAAGAGTTACCTAGCAACGTCCATTTTATAGCAAGGAATATTTTTTTTTGCAATGCCAGAGTTGCAAAAGTTTGTATAATAAACAAACATCCCATTTCGGTTAATCCAAAAATCTTTGGCATAGTAAATTGAGTGTAATCCGCTCAAATGTAAAATTGCGGTTTTTATGTACATGAATAAAGATTTTAGGGAGTGCAATAAAGCTTACACGTATTTTAGTACTCATAACTTTGTTCCTCTTTTTTCTGCCTTTTAAGCATTTATAATTTAAGCTCAATGTAAACAATAAATTGATTATTCCCCTTTAATTAAACTGCAAGTACTTACCGAAGAAGTAAGATTAGCTTCGATTAATAATGATAATAACAATACATAAACGCGTTTTACGCTCAAGTAAATTAAATTCTACCCGATTTAATCCACGAAAAATAAAATTCACGTAAACTTAATTTTTTAAATAGATTTTATTATTCATATAAAAACTCTCAAAATTTCGGATCCCCTCATTAACCCCGGGATCAACGCACGCGCAGTGAAGTAACAAGCCACGCATCCGTGCACCCGTCATGCGTAATAATCATAAGTAATTCGCCGAAATCCCTCTTCGCGGAATGCATTCGATCGCGCATTCAGTCCCAGCAGTCCTCGCGGCTTACGCCCTCGGCGATAAAGAATCATATAAGCATTCATTCTTCGGGGAGCTCGCTGCATAACGAAAGCGAAATGCAGCTGCGTGAAAGCCGTTACAAATCGAGCAGCTTACAGCGATGCTACATCACCCCCCGGCCGAGGGAGGAGGTATAAGAGAGGGGAAGAGGCTGCTATTTACGCTGCCCGGGAAAGATCAAATATTTAACCGCAATTTGGTAATGCCCGCCGATTCCCTCTGCGATTTTTCTCTCCTCTTCCCCAGAGCGGTTGCCGAACATCCGCCGACGGACCTCGGCGTAGGTGTGTACCCGCCGGAGATAAATCGCTCGCTGCCAGTCGTTTCTCCTAGGGCTTCTTCTGCCTTTTTTAATATACCCCCGGCTCCGAATGCGCGGCCAGGCGGAGCGAAAATTTTTGCTACCCTCTCTCTGACATCTTGCATGCATGACTGCCTTACTCTCTCTGTACGGGCAGGGCTGATATTTGAATTTGAATGTGGGAAAATACGGGCGGTTTGGGAATTCGAAATTCGAGGAATTTCGAAAATATTGTGTTTTGATTTCCGGGTACTTGCGCGGTTTGCATTAATTTTCGATATTTTTACGTTGGAGCGTTTCTTTTTTAGTGACTCTCTGCCGGTTAATGAGAAAACGATGTAAAAAATTGTTTTCGCAGCTTAAATTCGGAGCGCAAGCTTACGTTCAAAGGGATAAATTTACATTTTTTCCTGCATTTACTTTTTTAAATTAAGAATAAAGTAAAATTTTTTATTTAGTTTTTAACCACTTGAACTCACAGTACATTGTTAAAAATTGTTCAATGCATTTGAATTAAATATAATTTTGAAAGAAAAGAAAATTAAATTTATGGTAGATTCGCATTAAATCTTATGTATTATTCAGCATTAATGCATATTTCATTTTCAAAAAAACTTAAACTTAATGTACAATTGTATATTAAAAGTACATTAAATTTAATGTTATTTTTAACAGTGTACATTTTCACTAGAATCATTTGTCAGCAATGAGTTCAGACTTTTTTTTTAACTTATTTTTTGACATACTTTGCATTTAATCAAGAATTCATTAAATGAAGGATAAGAGTATAAAAGTTCATTTAGCATTATAAATATTTACTAATTACATTTATATAAACATTTTTTATTCAAGTAAGAGGAACAGAATTAAAATGTACATAAACCGAAGAGAAGATTTATTTACAAAATGAGAAATTCGATTACTAAACAAGCTTTCAACTCGTTCTAACATGTTCAATATCATTCAACAGTTTCATGAACCATAAATTCAGTCGAAACCGAAAATTACAAGCGCGAATATGAAACATGCAGAGGGACTCAGAGGCGAAAGGGTAGAAAAAAAGAGCACAAAGGGAAGCGAGCTTTTCCCAGAAAAAAACAGGCATACACACGCTGCGGAAGACTAATCTTCTTTTCCAGACCAATTACGTCGCTTCTCCGCGAAATTGTTAACAGGATATTTCAGGCTTAATCCCCGCCCGCAGTTCTTCCATCAGAAAATGAGCGTAAAAGCTCGTGTACCAAAAAGAGAATACGAGGGAAAAAAAGCGCGCGCGCGCGGTCGGATCGAAGCTCCTCCGCGGCGGCGAGAAAAAAGGGCATCGCCGGAAAAGAAATTAATCCGAACAAAGGCCTTCGAGGAGGCTAATGCTCTCTCGTGCGCCATCTTTCGACGGCCGCCCCGGACAATAGATCATCCGCGCGCGCGGTCCGAGCGGCCCTAATTAACCTCGTAATGCAGAGGCGGAGGCTCGCTCGCGCGGCTTTGATATTTAATCGCGTTTAACGCCCGCGAACGAGAAAGAGAGGGACAGGGGAGAGAGAGAGAGAGAGAGCGAAAGGCCGCGAGGAAGGAAGTTGCGAGTTTCCGAATTAAGCGGGGTAATTGCGTTATTTGCGAAATTAAAATGGATTGCGAACTCGCCGTCGGGAAATCACTGATTTTGTCCTTCGCCGGTATTACCAGCCGGAAAGAAACGGAGCGCGAGGCTCTTCCTTTTTTTTAAGTGCTTTACGCGCCCCCGGATGATGCATTCGCTTCTCATCGATCTGCCGTGGGAATTGCGTGCCAGATGCCGGTATGCAGTCGGCTACTTTATTGCGCTCATGCGCGATTTGAACTTTATTTTTAGATTAATAGATATCCTGTTAACGTATCTGTGATCTATGCTGCTCGTTCATTTTTTTGTACTTTCCGGTGTGAAGTGTATTTTCAAAAGTATCGCAAACAAAAGAGTAACAAAAAATAGGATATAGTTGAACGTTCAAAAGCCAGTCTCCCAGTCTCAAATATAATAAATTATTTACTTTATAAATTTAAGTAAACTGTAACAATTGAATAATTAATTAGATAAACGATCAGAATTACCTATTCATATTTTAATTACAATTCTCGGTGAAACATCTCATTTGTGCACCTAATAATACTTTAAATTTAAGCCGAAAACGCGCAAAATTTTCGTACCAGTTAAAAATAACGCTTTTAAAATTCATTCAACATCTCGCTCGCTGCAGCGGGCGCCATCTTTTGCAGCGAACTTCTTTTAATTATTAAGTACAATTAAAAAGGCATACACAACCGCGCTCTAATGAAATATACACGAGAAAGCCCTTTTGCTCCGCGGCAGCGCGGCTCTGCCAAGGTTTCATCAAACTGCGCGCCGCAGCGGGAAAAGCGCGCGCACAAAAGAATTTCCGGCGAACGACGAGCAACAGCCGCGTATAAAAAAAAACGAAGCGAGCGTTGCGCGTAATTTTTTTTTTCCGCGTCGCGCCTGGATTTCATTCTGTTTGCGCAAGGCAAATTCCAGGCCAAAGGTTCCGCGGGGAGATAAGCCCGAGCACCTCCTGCTTTGTTTTGCTTTCATCGCCCGGATAATCAGAGGTGAGATTTTCGGGCTCTTAATTTTTAACGACTGATCTTCCGCAGCGGGGAGTTTGGTCTGGATTAAGTGTTCGCTTTTGGAAAATTTCATTTTCATGCATGCGTGAACTTACGTGCTTCCGAGCAGATTAAGGTTCTATCTCGTTTTCGGGTATTCTCGGGGGATAAAATCTAAGTGAACTATGAAAGAGTTTCTATGGAGTATTCGTATTTTTTATTGAAAGTTTATAAATTTACCCATTCTTTAATTTTTAATCGAAGCATGAATTGTTCAAACGTAATGATGTTTAGACCTTATTTAAAAGATATGGTGAGTTCAAATTTGAATTTTAATAAGGTGCTTTAAGTAGATCTACGTTGGATTTAGTCAGGCATTATTTATACACGTACTACTTAAGCCTTATTCTAATGTACTTACTTTTAGTTTCGAATTAATCTTATAGATTATCTTTTTATTATTAATCAATGTTGCATAATTTTCTTTACAAGTACACAATATTATAAGTACAATAATTACCACGTAACTCATTTCGTTCCAAATAAACATGTTATACTCGATCGATTGTACGTTTAGAGAAGTAGTAAAACATCTGAAAAAAAAACCGGTAACATAATTTCCGACGTAAACAGAGTTGATTTTTCAGAATCCGAAGAAAGGATTTCAAAATTTTTAAAATATCGCAATTTACAATGTCTTACCAATTTTCTAGACCTAAAACCGATCGACTATAAAATGTCCATTTGGGGCGAAACGGTTCTAACGAATTTTTGTTTAAAATTCAAAATTGTATTGAATACTTAGAATTCTCTCTAGAGAAGCACTACTAGCCCACAGAGAACGATCCAAACGAAGAAAATCTCGAAATCTCTCCCACCATTATTTGCACCCTCGCAAAACTCATCTTGGACAAGCTCTCCGTGCAAACAAATAGTGCCAATCGCCCCTGAGACACCAGTCGGCAGAATTTAACGACGTAATCGCCGCTCTAATGAATCGTCAAACACTCATCGGTTCCTAAGATCAAACGGAATGCGGAGCTGCCGAAATTGACTCTGACGTTAATCATGTTTGCCCAAGCGACGGCATCGACTACACAAACTGCGGGTAGCCGCTGCAGCTCCTCTGTCCTCCTCCTCCTCCGCCAGGAAGCGTCTGTATGATATTCATTAACGAGTCATGATTTGTCGTTGCCGCGCTTCATTGAGCACTTACTTACAGCGGGCAAAGTTGCACGAACGCAATTAGGGAGCTGTATTCTTAAACGCGACGAGCAATTTCGCAAGGCAAGCTTTGCTAAGGTGATTCGGAGGGCGTCGAGGTGAATAAATAATTTGATGCTTGATTAATGGAATCAATGCGTGAAAGTCGAGTTTTAGGGACTTTATTTAGCTACGTTTAATTATAGAAAAATGTATTTATAATTAAATAAAGTTGCATTTAGGTAGACTACAATTGGACAAGGCTTTCTTTGATAGTATTTCATTTCAAGTAATAAAAGGGACATAGTGATACTGAATTTACAATTGCTCAATACAAAAATTTTTTAAAGTTTTTTAAAAAGTGAGAAAACATTAATTGCATAACCTTTCTAGCAGAATCCAAAATTGTGCAGATGTTTATAAAAGCTCCGAAAGCAGGCAGGCCGTCGTTTCAAACGTTCAAAGTTAAGAATTTCATCTTTCTCCATCATTGCGAACCGAGCTGAATTTTCTTATAATTTCAGAATGAAAAAATTTCAGGTTGAAACGCGCGCTGATGAATATCAGAAGATATATAAGTTTTCTTAAATCCGCAGATTTTTGCATACTAAAAGAAGACGGGGGAGAGCAGCAGAAGGAGGAAGAAGAAAGAGCGCCGCGGCGCTCAAAGCAAGTTTGTACTCGCTTCGTATACCATAAAAAGAATTTATTTTATTCTCTTTACCTCGGCTCTCTATCCGCTCGGTGCGCTGCCGGGCGGAGAGAGAAGAAGCCTTTTCATAAAAATGTTAAAATTACGCGGAGAGCGCGAGGCACCGCAGTCGAGCTTACTCGGGGATTAGCGGAAACACCGCTTTTTCGATAATCTTCCTTTCAAGCTCCACCTTTCCTCTTTACGAATTTTCCTTGTAATACTTCTTAATAATGAAAGTTTTCCCGGAGAGAGCCCTCCTTTTTTACCTCCCGCTTCGTCCCGCTTACTTACCGACGTAACGGAACGCCTTTTTTTTTTTTTTTACTAAAGAGTCGTCGCAACTTTTTAACGAGGAAAAACGTAACCCTTGCCGAGGAGTCTCCTTTTACTGCGTCGATGCGTAGGTGTAATTTTTTGCCTGGCCGCTGAAAAATTTTACGTTCCTAACCTCCGATGGTTCTCCGCTCTCCGGAACTGTTGCTTTTTACAGCTGCACTGCGAGGATGATCGTAATGCGGGGGGCAAAGCGATGTCGAGTGCTCGCAGTCGAAATTGTGGATTAAAATATTTTTCGTGCTTGCGGAGTAGTCGTAAAAGTATATTTGATTTAGCCTTTTTACTTTGCAGACGGGAGTCGCAAAAATTATTTAATGAAACGTAAGTTTCGAGTTTATATTGGTACTGAATATAATATTGCTTTCGGAAAATTCAAAAAGTTTCAATGTCAATATTCTATTTTATGCATTTGTAGTTCGACATCTACATTTTATACTCAAATTGGATATCGGCTTTAGAATAATTCATGTAACTCTAATATGCATAAAATTGAATTAAATGTTAATTGAATTCTTGTATAATACCTTTCCAAAGATATTGCACGGGAATTCCTTTCCAATTCTTGAACCGACGTTTTGACTTTTTATATTTTTTTTGTAAAATTGCTTTGTATAACCTAGAAATTTAGTTCTCGGAAACCGCTACTATTCTATTGGTCAATGACCACAAGTCACTCTTGTTAACTTCAAGAGTTTCTCCGAAACTTGGCGAGCCACTTATTAACTGTGGTGGACGACGCTACTTCATTTCTGTGACTATCAAACTAATAATAGTATATCCACGTTTTAATATTTACAAATTTTGCAGAATACTTTTGGAAACTGAAATAGAGCATTGATGAAGCAGTTACCTTCTAAAAATAATGATGATGAAAACATTGCGATAAACATCGGAAACATCAAGCTCAATTAAAAACTGGAAACACGAGGCGGATCAATCCTCAAACTTTTTGCGGGAAAAAATTCAAACACAACAAGTACCACGAGAAGCGTATAATAATAGTTAGCGAAGTGGTCAGTCGATACGTCAAAAAATAACATCGTTTCGCTTTAATACTCCACTCGACTTAAACCTAAAAAATTACAACCGCCGGCCCCCGAGATATCAAGATACAGAAAGCAGCAGCGCGGGAGAAAAACATACGTCATCGCTTCGCTCTCGCAATTATTATTTCTTCCGCGGATGCGTGTGTGTGTGTGTGTGTGTGTGTGTGCTGACGCAGAGCGCAGCAGGAAACGGGAAATTCCAAATACTAAGAGGCCTCAGGGGAAGTTGCTGCACCTGACGTTATAAACCGCCCTCCCCGCTCATCCCCCCCCTTCGAATTTTCCTGCTGCGCTCAGTGTTTGCTTGTATTATCTGCCGGCTTCATTTCTCTTTTATTTTAAACTATATCTTTTGTCCCGTTTCAACGGGAATTGCCCGCGTCATATTAATTTTTTAAAAAATCTCTTTTTCGCTCGTCCTGGCTTTTCCGCCTTTTAACCGCGCGCGGCGCTTTTATTGCTCGAGGAAAAACAGAGTGCTTATTTGCGAGAGCTTTGATTTCTTTTGCCTCCCTTTGCTTCTGCGGGCTTTTAAGCCGATAAAGCAAGCTCGATCGTTTGGATTCGTTTTTGATCATTATTAATAAATTGAAAAGACACGGGGAGCATGGAAATCCATTGAGTTGCGGAAGCAGAAGAATTAGTTATCAAGTATTGACTGAGCTTTTATTTTGTTGGAGGGATTAGTTAATTAATGTGTAAATAGCTAATTAAATGCTTAACTTCCTATGAATTCAAGTTGCATAAATAGTTTTGATTGATTAGCGTATCACTGTTGGAGTGTACTTAAAACTGCAATTATACAGCAAATTAATTAAAGTCTCAAGTATGAAATGTCTGCTGAAGCAAATAACATTTTATAATTTACTGCTTACTTGACATCGAACCTTAAAGGTATTAAAATATCTTAAACAGTTTTGATTGACATAAATACTGATGCTTAAGAATTTAAATATATAGAATTAGCTGGTAAATTTAATAAAAAAATTTAATGCTGGACAATAAAGATACTTTAATCTCGTAGAAAAGTTGAGTGAATTAATTGCTTAGCTATAAGAATGATCCACTGGCACATTTCGCCAGACAATTTCATTACCCTCGACGGCTGCGCCACGCATTTATAATGCAAATCGATGACTCAGACTATAGAGCTTCCAATTACCAGTGCATCCAGATCGATAATCAATCGGTACTTTATAGCCAGATTAACTCGAAAAGAGGAAAATCCCGAGACTCTGTTAAGCGAAGTAATCTTGCCGGGTGGACACACGCAGAGCGAAACACGACCTCGTTACTCCTTGTCGTTTGCATTTATCCGGGGGGAGGGGGAGTCGGTGGAAAAGTTTCGCTCATCTCATTAACGAGCTAACTGCTCTGTCCCGTTCAATTTGGAAGTTGAAAAATTGACAAATCGAGTTGCACCCGATATAAAAGTTATAATCGAGATGAGCCTCTTTACTCGCTCTCTTTTTCGGCCTTTTACTTGCTTGCTGGTTACGGTAGTTAATGTTCGTGCGGCAGGTTTAGAGAAATTAAGTTTCGGATGCTCCGGTTCGTAGATTGTCCGGCGACTTTGTTAGGATTTAACGGGATTGCCTTGTTTGCGAGGTGTAGGTTTTGCTGCTTTACGTAGAATTTACGGTTGATTTAGTTTACGCTAAAAGCATTAATTAAATATGTATATTTATAATAAGATTAATTATTCAGCGAATGATTGGTTTATTCATAATATTAGAAAGCTAAGCTTTATGAGTCATGCAAACTCCCGTAGGTATGAACTGAATTTAAGTAGATAGTAATTTATATCCCTTCATTCGGTGTATTAAGTTCGGTAATTAGGAGTCGTAGTCCCCACAAAGTATTAGCCGTAAGCTCGTATGCCCATCCATGGAATATTAACTTATGCTGCTTTAGTAAGATTAGTTAGACTTTAATAAGCAATTCGTAGAGTTAAGCATTCATTCGAATAGTAATAAAAATGGCCAGTATGACTTCATACGGATGTATTGATCGTTAAGCTCTGCATTTTGGGAATGTGATTTTCGGGTCTGATAATTTTGTATTCTGAATGCGATATTCGGAACTCTCGGTAATATTATTAATGCATTAATCTTTTCGGACTGGGAAAACAATTTCAGAGTTATCATAATCCGTCGAAAGTTTCATAGATAATACAAAATTTAAGTACAACTATCTAATTTACTTCTGAAATTATGTTAGATTTCCTAGAATTGATAGATTTAGATTTAATTTTAACGCATTTAAATAAAAGGAAATTTCAGAAAAAGAACTGTCCACAAGAAGATTTAAAGAATACTAAATTTTATTTATTATAATAATAATTTTAAGAAATAATTTACTAAAAATATAAAGCTTTAATTATCAATAATGAGATGTTTTCCAAATTTGGGAACGATGGTTCCCAAATCGAATCCAGTCTTGGTGAAATTAGCGGCAGTTTCAATACGTTGATGGTTAAGCTCTTTCATATTATTCCAGCTACTTCCGACAGAGTCCTTTTCTTCTTGATAGGTGTTGTTGAACGCATTTTGGAATCTTTTACCAATATTGCTGGCAGCCTAGAATGTATTTTTTTCAAGATTTTAATTTTTAAGAATGGTTTGTCCTTGATTTAAAAGATACTAGAAAATTTTAAAAACTGCAGAAACATATTATTGTTTTAAACGTACGCTGGAAAGACGGTCGCCAAATTGACTGGCAACGTTGCTACCGCTGCTTGCGTCTGATCCAGAATTCCTATTGTTCCTCAGGCCTGACAAAAGACTGGACGCCTGCTATAATTTATATTACTTTTTATTATTGTTTTCTACCTTTTAGAAAATGATTTTGTTTAAAAGCATTGCCAATTATTAAGTCTTAATTTAGTTTAATCTTTTCAATTAGATCTTGGATCTAAAAGCCCTCTCTAAATCGCTTTTAATAATTGGTACTTTAAATAGTATAAAAAAATGTTTATAATTTTATAGTCTGGAAGATCTTTACCTCTGTGTTGTTGTCATCGGTAGTAGTAGAATCTCTCTAGAATTAAAATGATATACCATTTAATATTTTATTTAATATAATTGAATGTAAATTTTCAATTAAATCTTGGATTTAAAAATCTTATCTAAACTGAGCTTTTAAAAATTGATATTTTAAATAATATAAAAAAACGTTTATACTTTAATATTCTACAGGATTTTATACCTCTGTGGTGGTGTTTTCTTCAGTAGTAGTAGATGTATTCTAATAATAAAATAATATATTATTAAATATTGTTTTTGAATGGAATAGTATATATAAATTTTGAATATATTTTTACCTCTTCAGTCGCCCTTTTAACTCTTGAGTTAACGTTGAAACCCTTAAAAATCAATGATAATTTGTTACAAAAAGTTTACGTTAAAAAAAAATAAAAAATTTTTTTATTCAATTATTAATTAATAAAAAATAAATTTCAAAAATCTAAAAACAATATAAATACAATATTATACTATATATATACTATATTTAGAATGTTATAATCTTAAAGTAAATTAATTTGTTACCAAGACGAAGGTAGTGCAGGCGAGAGTGATGAGGACCGTTTTAAACAGCATTTTGTAATTATTACTTTAAATACAACTTCAGTTAATTGAAGACGAGATCGAACTAATGAAAAATCTACTGCAGAGGCCGGTATTTATACCAGAAAAGTCTAATAATAAGTAAACATCGAACGAAGTGACCTTCTCCTAATACCTTGCATTTGATGTAAGTAAAAAATATTTGCTCTCCTTATTGTCCCTCTTGCACGCTCATAAGAGCATCTGCGTACTTGCCGCTACAAAAAGAATAGTACATATTGATGTCACAAGTAAATACTGCAGACCATACGCCTGCGCATCAACGGGAGAAAAACAATTTGTGTAAACGCAAACGTAGAACACTGTTTTTACGTGGCCGCATTATCATTGTTACTTTACCTCGGCGTCCATAAAAAAACACCTAGTTTCAACATCACTCTAGCAAGCTTATCTCGAAAATTACGAGGGCTCCCTGCAACCGGCTCGCTACTAACGCAGCAAAGCGTTCATAAGCACGACCCAATTTATATAATGTGAAAAACATGTCGAGCAGAGTCGGGGTTGAATTTTCCCGTGTGGTTTGCCCTGGGACCGCTGACAACGAGGTAAGGGCGTGCACATACCGGTCAAACTTACGCATGCATGCTTTCATTAGCCAGTCGATGAAGCATCGTAGGTAACCTTGTCAGCGCAGCGACGCTTAATAACCACCTAATTGAACTGTTCAGGAGCTATTGGCAACTCTGGATATGGTCCGTTCAATCTCGGCTTCGCACCGCTGCGACAGTCCGTCTACCTACCTATCCGTGACAGGTTCTTTGTTTATTTCGATCCTTAATTAAGTTCCTTAATTTACTTGAAAATTGGATCGTAATGATATAAGGTTAAATTACCCTGAGTTGGTTACAATAGAACCCTTCAATTTTTTAGAGCGGTGTAGAGGCTTTTTCGTTTCCCAAAATCATCAAGCATTTATTATTTCTATTTTTTATTGGATTTTTGAAGGTGTAAAATCGTTAATACAAATGAATACGTTTTTATTTAAAATCCATAACCTTAGATTGCTAAACAGTTTGTTGTGAGACGGCAATTAACGTTTACTTCTCAAATCCAAATATTCAATTTTATTTATTAAGCATTTTTAATCAAGATTATCTTTCTGTAAATGTAGTGTAAGCTTCAATCCTCTATAAGTATAATTTATAGCTTATCGATTTGCCTACAAGTGCGGGCATATTGAGTCGACATCACAGACAAGAAATCCGTTTATCTAATTGCCTTCACTACATTTCACGGGCAATCAATCGAAAGCAGAGACATCCGTCCACTTGTGAAGATTGCTCTCGACTGCTGTGGAGAAGTAAAATAGCGATCGATCTATAGAGCATTTAGTTCGAGTAATTAGACAATTTCTTTTTCTCCTTTCCCTTTGCCGTCTTATTCTCTTTTGCGTTAATTCGATCCTTTTTTTTTTGTCGATTACAGGGAATATCGGCAATACAGGCAATAAGTGAAATATTCAGATTTTTTTTGACTTCTTGAAGCTTTACAGCTTTTAATATTTTACTGTTTTTAAATTATTCTTTTATTTACAATTGTAGATTCACCATTTTACGTATATTTTCACTGAGACCATCAAGTCTTAGCAAAATATAATATAAATTATTTTCTAAAAGATGATTATTATTTTAATAGAACAACTATTATTTATTTTATTATATTTGATGGACACTGGTGAATAACACTACACTTCTAGTTAAAAATCTATATATTTTAATAAATAGCAACAAATAATAATAATAATTCTATATACTTATAGTAGAAAGTTATATTTAATATTACATTGTTGTACAAAATACGTGTTGTGGCGTTGTTGTGATCCCACAAGGTTAGCCGAAAAGGCCCGTTCAGCAGAGGGAGCTAATAAAATTAGCAGTGCAGTAGTTTTCTACCGCCATCAACAGCAACCTTAATCTTTAAAATCGCCAAGTATAACTTTATTTAAATTCCTACGTGGACAAATACTGTATATAGGTAACAAAATTTTTAGCAAAACCCTCCCAAAACTTATTAGATCTACAGACGATGCAAAACGAAACAATTCTTCTAATCCGAAACCTACTAACAACTTTCTTCCAAAGACGACGAGCGTGGAAGCAGCGGCTCTTCATTAATCGAAGTGCAGCCCCTGGCGAAGCAGAGGGGCTCGGGGTCAAAAGTCATCGAGAACGAATCGAACGCGGGCGTCCTGTCGTGTCTCGGGCCGTGCATAACTCGCGGAGCCATGTCGCGCGCACACACGACGACGAAACGCACACAAGAGTCGAGGGGCAGAAGTGCCAATCCCCCCGATGTGCACGCGGCACTCAAGTAGTTTAGCGTGCAGCGCAGCATAAAGGGAGGACACCCTTGATGCTGTTATCTCTCGCCGACCATCCCGTTGTCTGCGCGTGTGCGCGTGTGCGCGTGTACACGGCTGACCGAGGAACCTTTTTTGCATTGCGCTAATGCAGCTGTTGTGGTGCGTGAGAATTATGGCAGCGGATTTTAGAGATGGGGCGGTAGCCTAGTTTTGAAGGCGGTTCTTAGGAGCTTTATTTTGTTTTTTGGGGTTAATATTTCTGAAATTAATATGTTCATTTTATTTGCTACCTTTTTCTAATTACAAATTATTATTTATAATTGGTATTTTTAATATTATATTCATTTTTTGAATTATTAATTCTAAAGAATTTGAATGGAATGAAAAATGTTTCACGGAAAACTCGGGAAGCAATTTATCGGGGCTCCACATTGAAACAACTATTTCATTATTTCTGACAACTGAATTTCGCATCTGAAATTATTTTTATACCGCCCGAAGGCATCTCTATTCCTAGTAGTATAATCAATTAAATTTTTCAACGAAAGCAAAGCGGCCAAAAGCTTCTCATCGCCCTGTCAGCTTATCTCGAAGCCGCCTTCTCCACAAAGTAGCATTTTTATTCCGAAAACCGCGTTTTAATTCTTCCTTGAACTCTGACTAAGCAACGTGCAATAGGCAGGTTAATTAGCGAGCTTCTTTTCATGCCGAGAAAAAGAAATTCTAGGATTTAAAAAACAAAAAAAAAAAACAAAAAGAAAATGCTCGCGGCGGTCTCAGCACTCGCTTGCATAACTCGCCGCCTGGATTAGGAGGGCTGATCGAAGCCCGGCGACAAAGACGGGAAATCGTCGCGTACTAAAGCGGATAAAGGCCGACTCGGTGCTCTTTTGCCCGTACGTGCATGCCTGCGCCTTAAATTAATTGGGTTTGCTTGCGTGCGCCGCCAGGCAGGTGCCTGCTGCCGGAATTCGTAAGGCCTGCCGGGAATTCAGCCGCTCGATCAGCCTGCTGCTGGGAGTTGCTAAGAGAGAGCCCTGCGCGCATATGCCCCGGATTCCGCGGTGGACGCTTCTGATACTTACTTGTCTGTGAGCTCAGGCTGAGAGGAGACTTATAATGGAGGCGCGTTATTGATTGGCCCACGTTGTCGAAACCCTTGAAAATTAACGGGAGGCATAATAGTCGTGCGATATATTTTTGTGGTTGAGGTTTATGAGACGTCGGATCGTATAATGCAATTCGACGTGGAATTCAGAATGTTGGTGTCGGGTAAAAGATGGCGTTAGTATCTTTATCTTCTTCTATTTTACTAAAACGTTACTGGAATCGTTGGTTAACATAGATATTAATTTTCAGTCTTTCTTATTAAATTTTGATAAATTTTGGAAGCTTGTAAAATCTGAATACAACTTTGAGTTCATTTATATTCGTAGTATTGGCAAATTGACAATGAAAATACTTCTTATACAATTTTATCCGATTAGTAATCGGATCAATTATTAAATGTTATCAATTAGTATCCATTAAAATTCATTTACTTTTTATTGTTTAATTAGATTACGAAAATTGTCTCAATCAATTTTAATTTATAAATTTTTAGTCGTGATGAACTGTAAATTGTAAATTTAATTATGATATACAAAAACGATTTTAATTTTATTAATAAATTTCTTTGCAATCTTATAATACTCAAGATAAGAAATTGCAATTTCAAAACCTCATATTTATTGTTATTAGACTAAATAATTAAATACTCAATGATTCAATTCTTTAAAACAATTTTTTCATTTTACTCCAAGCAATAAATAAGCACACTATTTTTCGCAATTCAAACCAATCAATTCGCGTTTCTTGCCTCACACTGTAAAAAATAATAATGCGAACTTAACTCGTCGCGCATTGATATAACTCCGCAAGAATTCCGTGCCAGAATCCAATAATTCACGTTCGCTGAAAAGCCCCATACATTACTCATACTTGCGATTCTTCAAGCCACGCCTCGGTACGAAATTAACCAAGAAAACTATCTCTCTCTCTCTCTCCTCTCCGCCCCAAAAGTCTGCGGTGTTTATATATATACGCGCCGACGAAGCGGAAAGAACAAAAGCAACGAGGAAGACCGGCTGCCTTGTATTAGTTTACGACGGAGCGACTTTCTCGCGCGTCGCCGAAAAGTTACATAGTTGCGTGTCGGTGCGAAGAAGCACGCGATGCCTTCCAGCTTTAGGTAAATACGGCGCTAAATGTGGGAAGATCCTGCTGCTTCGAGTGGATTAAACAGATGTTCAAGGTCTTTTAAGTGTGATTATTTATCACTGGCAGTTATTTCGGTTTCATGCGCTAAAAGATTAGAATTTTAAGTATAGCATTCTAGTCAATCCTTCCTTAAAAAATCCATGAGATGTAAGTTGAAGCTCATCATCGAGCATTGTGATTGGTCTAGAGCATATACA
>JAWWML010016028.1:0-22618 GCA_035047165.1 Ormyrus rosae | reverse complement strand
AAGAAGCCATAATCATACAGATTTTTTTTTCAGGGCTTTTTACATGAGGAAAAAATCAGTATATAACCCCCTTAAAATTTAGGGTTCAGGGTTTAGGGTTTCTCAGGGTTTAGGGATTCTGGGTTTAGGATTCAAGAGCTTAAAGTTTAGGATTTAAGGTTTCAGGGTTTAAGGGCTTAAAGGTTTCAGGGTTCAAGGTTTAATTAATTAGGTTAAAGAGTTTATGGTTTAAGGGTTTGGGGTATAAAGGTCTACGGTTTTTTATTGTTTAAATATTGGTTTATAACAATTAAATTCTTTCCCCGGTTACGTAAGTGTCGGGCCTACTTATTTATTGTTTAAATATTTATTTATAACAATTAAGTACTTCCCTGTGTTGTGTGGTTATCGTGCCTATGAATTAATTGTTTAAATATTTGCTTGCAACAATTAAATTTTTCCCCGGGCTACGGAGGTGTCGGGCCTACTTATTTATTGTTTAAATATTTGTTTATAACAGTTAAATTCTTCCTCGGCCTCCACAGGTATCGGGCCTACTTAATTGTTGTTTAAATATTTGTTTATAACAATTAAATTCCTCCCCGGGCTACGTAGGTGTCGGGCCTACTTATTTATTGTTTAAATATTTGTTTGCAACAATTAAATAGTGCCCTGCGTCTTGTGGTTATCGGGCCTATGTATTAGATCTCAACATGGGGAAGGATCGGCCCCACGCGCGGCGCTTTGCAGTACTCCGACGGTGCAGCATATACTACGTTCCACCATGGGGAGGAATCGGCCCCACACTCGGAGCTTATTGCTTCCACAACAAAATGATATGAAAATGGCTTCGCGGTGGTTGGGAATCATTCCTATGTTTGGGACGTTTTCATTGCACATTAGTGTGGCATAAAAGTCATCCCATCGTCGTAGAAAATAGCGCTTCTCTTGAGGGTAAATCGCTACCTTTAATTAGTAGTGGAGGCAAGCTACCATAGTCCGGGCATCTTGCTGCTCTGCTGTCTCTTCGTCAGGACTTGTAGGCGCACCTGCAGGAGTGCTAAATATCCCGCGATAGAGATCAGTTGTTGGCTCCCTAAACGCCACTAAGGTCTGGAAAATTTCCCGCTGTCTTGTGATGGCCTCTTGCTCCGCTTCGTCGTCGAAGTCGTTGTCTTTCTCAGAGTCCGAAATGACAATTATAGGCGGAGAAGTAGAAGCTTGAGGTCGCTGCTGCTTATCCTTCGCTGGAGAATCGTCGATCTCGATCCCTGAGCGCTGCTCCTCTTCCTCACACACCGCGTCATCAGCCTCGCTCTCACTGTCGGGCTACGGCTGCTCTTCAGCCGCAGAAGGCTTCTCGCTCTCGCGCTCACTCTCGCTGATTTCACGAGTGGGACTCGCGATGCCATTGATCACTTCAATGGTCGTATCGCTCATCCTATCAGCATCAACGAGTAAATCACGATATGCTGAAAATTAAAAATTTATAAGTATTTTACACTAAATTTAATTGAACGTACGGTTTTTATTTCAATTTAATGTAAATCTTTATTAAAACCAAAAAGTTTTTAATATCTTTGATAAAAATTAGTAAATTTAATTCACATTAAATTGAAATTTAAAATTATAGTTTAAATTTAATGAAAAATTTGTAAATTTAATGTAACTTTAGTTTCTAAAGATTATTCAATTCACCTTAAATTTAAATTAAAAATTATATCTCAAATTTAATACAAGTTTAGTTTCTAAAAATTTGTAATAGTAAAATCAATTCAGATTAAATTTAAATTTGAAATTATAGCTTAAATTTTATGAAAAAATTTGTTAATTTTATATAAATTTAGATCCCCAAAAATTTTTTATTACAATTAGTAAAATAAATTCATGATTAAATTAAAATTTGAAATTATAGCTTCAATTTAATGAAAAAAATTTAATTAATGATCTTACCTTGTATTTATAAATAAATTGTTAGCATTAAAGCCTTTTTACAAATGCTGAACAACAGAAATTTAATTTGTTTATAAATTTTATTTAAATAAATTATAAACATTTTTTTATTTTGTTTTATACATTTAAACAATTTACAAAAGTTTAACATTTATTTATAAATTTTGTTTAAACAAATTATAAAAAATTTTTATTTTATAAGTTGAAAGATTTTAAAACATTTGTTTATACAATTTGTTTAAACAAATTATAAACAAATTATAAAAATTAAAGGTCTTGAGAAAAATTCCAATTTTTCAAGGTTATCAAAAAATTTAATTTGTTTATAAAATTTGTTTAAACAAATTATCAACAAATTATAAAAATTAAACGTCTTAAAACGGGGAAGAAATACTTTTTCAAGATTATCTTTTTATAAATAAACTCATCCTTCAAGGTTATTGTTATCTTGTTCTTATAAAACAAATTCCATAGATGACCGTGTCATCTTTCATTTATTTACATAAAAAATGTGGTGGATATGCCTTGTACGACGGGTGCTTTGAAGGCCGGTCGAAGGATGTCTGACTCCAAAAGCACCGTCGTTCGAGCATACGTCTCCGACCACATGATCGTACGAGAATAACTAAAATATTTTGCGCGAGAGGACGCAATTTCACTAATCGCGAACAATTGCTTTTATATGTCAAAGGAGCAACATCCTTTGAAGATTTATGTAGTATTAATGGTGTATTGTATCTTGTACATTTTATGAAGCTGCTGTATGTAAACAACTGGTTGATGAGGATAAAGAATAGTTATATATGTTTGCAAGAAGTAATACAAGTACAGTTCCCTGTTGCACTCTGTGAATTATTTGCGTTTATTTGTATTTACCATAATCCTGTTAATGCAAGAGATTTATATTGTAACGAAGGTCAATACCTGTCAGGTAGCACTAGCTTTGTTACATACAAGAAACGCGCGCTGCCGTAGTAGCGAGACGAATGAACCGCGGAGCTCTCCCTCCCTCGAGCGAGCGTTGCTAGGGGCAACGCGTGCTAGCCCGCGTGCGAAACACTCGTGTTAGCCCCACTTTCCCGCTTTCTCTACCTTTCTCCCAACTTTCCAGCGGGTTTAAATATTGGGCCTTGGTTGCCGATTATCAGTTCACTTAGCGGACTGAGCCAAGCCTTATTCTAACGACTGATTAGCGCGTGGATTGAACACGAATAAACTAGTCAGTTGAACTCATCCTAGTCCCTAAAATCCTCAACCCTTTGGGCTTGCGTTTACGTTTTGTCTCTTTCAGAGCGCAGCGAGGCTCTCAATAGAGCAAACAACTGTACAGATAGTTTTAGTTTTGTTAATAAATTTTCTTTTCTCGTGTGAAAAATCGGTTTCGCGAAATCCATCGAATTGCGGATTGAGCAATTCGATAAAAGTAATCAAAAAAGATGCTATGATGTAGCAATTTGCTATCATCGGCGAAACTTTTTAGAGGTGAAATAAATATTCAAAATTGTATATAAGAAAAATTCGATAACAATTTATTGATACGTGAACGATTAACAGTCCCTCCGGCTAGTCCTCGGAGAGGGGAAAATCTGTGAGGTCGGGCTCACTTGCGGACCGTCGCAAAATTCGAAACTTAGTCTTACTTTACGGCGAAAACTCTGGAAGCCGTTGAGTACGGCGATAACTGCTGGCAGCCGGCACTGTCGAGGTCCTCCGTCCCGGGTGGATGAGGTATCTCGCTCTTGCATACAGTTACTCGCACACATCCGCACACGCGAAAGAAAATTTGTTCGTGCCCGCGAAATTTAGGTTGAACCGCAAGATCAATTAAGGAGAGAAATCACCAGGCGAGGAAGAATAAACTCAAAATTATAATGTGTGTGCAAATCGAAACCTCGGCGAAACGATTAGGATTCGGCTCGACCGGCGCGTTCGATGCGAGGCACGAGAGTGACGATCGCCTTCCTCTTCGCCGCGCTTGCGGCCAGCGTTGGTCGCAGGATCAGCTGCCGCGCCGTTGCCAGTTTTACCTCGCTCTCTCTCCTTGGCGGCTGGCAGTGAGTTTTCAAATTTCATGCGGTGGGCCAGGCCGCGTAACTCCAGCTGCAGGTCGTTTGCCCTCGCCGAAGGGGAGAGCGAGGATCACTGGTCGCACGCGGAGAGCATCTCCTACTCGGGTTCACGCCTCCAGAACTCGGTGCGACGATGATGCTTCAATTGGTGTTGCGGGAAGTTTCTCTAATGCGCCCTGAAATCCGAAATCGCGCGCGACTGACACATTCATCCTCGACAGAGTGGCTGGACTCTCGTGCGTCGTTCAGCTGCGCTTTTCAGACGTAATTCCAAGTTCGCGACAATGTGAAGGAAACTCCTTCACAATGCTTATTCGAAATATCTCTTACGGGGCAAAGTTTCAGATATCACCAAAAAATACTTTTTTAATACGTATTGCCAAGACCTGTAATTTTACACAGGCTTTTGTTCGTATACTCAAAAATGTAAATTAAAGACCTTTTTGACTCAGCAAAACATTAAAAAAGGAAAAAACTGCTCTATTTTTAACAATATAATTTCCAATAAAAAACTGAAGAATTATTTGAAGGACAAAAGCCTGTGTAACTTTTTATAAACATAATAACCAACCTTCGTTCAATAGTTTTAACTGGATCCAATAAAAATTACCCCGTAAGGAACATTTGGAAGATAGAAAAAGTTGATTTTGAGAAAAACAACTTTAAAGTTTCTCACAAAAATAAAGCAGTTCAAAATTTTCAAGCACCGTACAACAATTCTTCCTGCTTTTTTAATGAAGTTTCTGATGACTACTGATATTTGTTTTAATTTGGTGCACTTATCGAGCCTAAGAGATTCATTTCCAGCTAATTTCTGTTTTGACTACTTCCACGGTACTTGAAGATTTAAAAAATGTATCTCATTTTTCACATTCTTCTTGATTTCTTTTATCTCGTTGAATACAATATAATGAGTAAAATTAGTGTTATTTAACATTCAACGACTCGATCAGTGGTTGCTGAAGAACGTTCTAAATTTTTAGTGTTATTTAACATTTAACGACTCGTTCAGCAGTTGCTGAAGAGCGTTCTAAATTTTTAGTGTTATTTAAAATTTAACGACTCGATCAGCAGTTGCTGAAGAGCACTTTAAAATTTTAGTGTTACTTAAAATTTAAGGACTTGATCAGCAGTTGCTGAAGAGCGTTCTAAAATTTTGTAGTGCTGTTTGAATTTTAACGATTCGATCAGTGGTTGCTGAAGAGCGTTCTAAATATTTAATTAAGGCCGATAAATAATTTTAGTCCTTAATTAATATTTTAATTTAGTTTATTTAAAAATTAATACTCACTTTTACAAATTGGCTGAAGTACTTGGTTTTTCTTAGGGATTTTGTGGAAATGATTTTTGTTTAGGATTTGTGTTATAAAAATGGTTTGGTAAATTGTTTGGTATTTATAGTTGGGTATTTTGGTTAAGATTGGAGTTTTAAAGCTTGGATGTCTTTCGACTAGGTGACTGCTAAGCAGAACTGACTGGAGCTGGATTCAGGGGCTGTATTTAAAGGAAAAAAGTGGGCGTGGGCCTTTAGACATTAAAATTTTAAAAAAAGCGGAGAGGGAAAGCCCTAGGCCAATTCGAGACTGTTTAGAGGGCTCGCGCTTATCAAGTACTTCTGCCTCGGTCGAAGAGAGCGTAAGAAGAGTGTCTTTCCCCGATTTTACCTTCTCTTGTACAATTTATTTATTCTCTTTACAAGTTATTAATATACATTACAAACAGTTTATTATTATTATTTTTGGTTCTGCCGTTAAAAATTACAGTATTGCAAATTTGAACGGAAGTTCTAGCTCTTCCCGTTCTAATTTTAGGTAATAATCAATTTGATTTCATTTTAGAAATTAATGGCAGTGATTATTATTCATTTTGATTATTGCTATTGTATAATTTATGATATAAAACAACGTATGAAAATTATCTAACTTAATTTTGTAATATTATTTAATATTATTAATTAGTGATAGAGCTTAGAGAGGAATGCTTTTATATGCTTAATTATTTATTAACGAAAATGTTTAGTTTTATCAGTTGTTGAAATTTGAACATCTTTGTTTTCAATATTCGCCGTTAAATGTTATAAATGTCTTCGGAAGATTTGAGATTGAAAAATGATGGTTTCTAAATAGCTATTCGGTTAATTATTTATCTGTTTAACCGTTCTGATATTAATAATATTATTAAGTCTTCAATTGGTTTGAGAATTTTCACCTTACAGTGATGCGGTTTGTTATATTCAAGTGTGTATTATTGACAAAGCTAACAAAGTCCTATCTGTTATATAACCGGTATCTAATCATAATGACATTATTATCTAACTTGAACTCGCACGGAGAAGGTCTAAATGTACGTCGGGAAATGCAGCTGTGGCGCCAGTCGGTCGTAAAAACCGTATCTGGGAAATGTTTGAGAAAAGGCTTGGGAAATTTAGGCGCGCATCCGCCCTTTTCGTTTACGTTTCCTCTCTAGTTTCTCATAATGTATATAAACTACAGCCGATCGTATTATCAACAATTCCCTAAAAATATGCGTTCATCTATTTCGGGGTATTAATTATCTAACTATAATTTATTATATATTTAACATTGGAACTGCATAAAACTAGCTCATATTATTAGGTGTTAGCATTCGAATTAAACTTAATAATAACATAGGAAGTAATTTTAATATTAATGCTTAATTAATGTTTAGAAAATCCTTATTATATATTATATTTCTGTGTAATCGGGTATCAGCTGTTAATCTAATGTTATACTATGCCTTTTCATGTGTAAGGCCAGGTCAATAGCCTGTTTATCTTTTTTACGTGTACGGCCGGTCTAGTGCTTACAGGGGCATTAGGCCTAGACGTTACATAATCATTAAAATTTCCCAATAAGTTACATTAATGTTAAAAAAAACAACTATAAAGTATTAATAAAATGTCATTAAAACTAGAATTTGATCGGATGTCCCGTAACAACCACGGTTTCCTTTAACCTAAAAGAGCAAAAAATAGCATAAATAAAATAAAGATGATTCTTCTTTTGTTTTTTTAGATCTATTCATTTACAGTTTTTCACGTGGTTTCATTTTCCCTGTTTAGAATATAGATATTTCCAATTCATAAATAAAATGAATTTTTGTATTGATTTATTCGCGGCTTTATTTTTCTACATATCAATATGATTCTATTATTAAAGGCGCCTATGGAGTTGGAGCGGTGTTACTGGAATGTCTACTCCACCAGAATCACCTCAAGGCATACTTATTCGTGACTCTAGCATACAATATGAAGATGCAATAATACCTGAATTGGATATTTATGCGATTCCAAGTTCAGATAGTAAGTAACATAAGAAATCATTTTGAACATTATATTAAATTTAGCATTAATTACTAGATTAATGGACTAAAAATATCAAAATAATTTTTATAACAACATTAAGTTTAAAAAATGTCTTATACTTTAAATCGTAATTTACAACACTCTATCAAATATTGATTTTGTATTATGGTAGTAAAGGTAAAGGAATTTTAATATTTTAAAACCATACGCCAGAAATTCGTTATTTCTTAACCCATTAAACAGGGTAACGTTTCTCGCTTAAGCTTAATGAATATACGTGGTTTGCTCGTACTATATCCCCCTTTTGTTATGATAATACAATAAAGTAATTTAAGCCTTATGTGCGTAAGGGTGCCTCCAGATAAAGAGAATTCCGTAACGCCGTTACGGGACTGCCTATTCTGTCCTCGAGGAGAGGTACAAATTCGTCTGCGCCTTTTACGTCTTAATTTCCATCTTAATCCTTCATTCTATCACTTTTTTAATATGACAAGGATATCTAGTGTATCTAAGAGTATCTAAGTTTTTACTCTATAACGATTTTACTTCGAAGCAATTAAAAAAATTCTGCTTGTGCTAAAATCCAGATTGTTTATTAACCACCTCTTAAAATTTGTTATTATAAGAAATTTGATGATTAACTTACCCATTTTAGTATATACACTTGAAAGTCGTTAAATTGCATTTTACACCCTTCTATAAACCAGCGTAAAATTGAATTCTTTTGCCTAGTAAAGGTATAATATGCGATTTTACGCCTCTGCAAAACAGAAAGAAAATTAAATTTATGCACCTGTGCATCGAAAAATAATGTTCGTCACACGGGCGTAATTAGACATTTCTAGCCCATTTTAAGTCCTTGTGACGAAATAGTAGTTTTCAATACAAATGCGAGAAAACGTTTTACCCTTATGTGGTAACAAGAGGTTAACATCACGTTCTCGCTCATGTATCGAACAATATTCTTTTATACGAGTTGTACAAGGCTTGATTTAGCGCGTGCGTTTTTATTCAAGCGCGTGCGAAGTCGAGATTTATGCACGGAGTGTCAAAAAATATTTCGATACACAGGTGCGTGAAATTCGATTTTACGCATTTTGGAATATTTTAAAATTGTTTTTACGCCCTTTGAAAAGAAGAAAAAAGAAAAGAGAAAGATAATAATTGATGCTTCCTCTTTAATAAGGTTACTAACAAGGGAAGATCCCCAGATGATAAGCGCCTGGAGGTCTTATTAGGCGGAAAATGTTCTATGTGGTACCCACATTGAAGATTTGCCTATCATGACCCCTACCTTTTCGATATTTTATAGTACTGACTCTTCAAAGTTATGAATTTTCGTCGTTTTTTACGCAATTTTTCACACATACACCAAGCAAATTTTTTTATGTAATTTCTCGTTTATCCTTGTTACAAAATCTTATATAGTTCTCAATTAAATAGTCATTTTATGTTTTTTGGAGTCACCTGCACGACTTTAATTTTCTTCATTATATCATCATTATATTGTGAAAAATTTTACTTACGAATGGGTTTTTATAATATTATATTAAGATATAATGCGATATATGGACAGCCGAGGTGTAAGGTTAATAAATCATTAACACTGTCGTTTTATTATCAAATCAACTTAAAGAGCTTTATTGCTTAATTATCCTAAAGTTTTAAGAATGCTTTAATAAATCGCCGCGACTACGCTCTTCAGGTATGCGGATTCACGACTCGAAACCTCTCGATTCAATCTCTCGAATTCGCGGAACTAATCACAAAGAAAATACTAGTTTCGGTAATTATTAATCTAATTTAGTTTCGATATTATTTTCTTAAACTCTAGTTTCAAAATTCTACGCATTTCGAAACTCATGACCGACATTCGACTATTAATTAATAATATTTAAGTATTGTTAAAGAAAACTATTTACATGAAATTTACTCTTTAACGCACAATGCTATCCGCAGTGCATTTACTTTACAAAGTCGCGGAGAAACCACTGGGCTCCACTCTGCTCGTGTTTTGCCGTTTCCGCTGCCTCTCGTCCGAGGCCTCACAGTTTCGCCGGAATGCTCTAGTTTCGCTGGAGCACGCTGTGGACGCGACCGGTCGGATTCGGGGCTCAAAGCGAACAGGCAGAGACGAAATTCTCTGCCTGGCGATTGGACGCCGAATCATCCCCTCTCTTTGTCACCATCTCCCCGACAGTCTCGTGCTCATCGATCGCGATCTTGCGCTCGACGCCAACTTCGCGTTGAAGCTTCCCAGCCGACTTCTGCTTGTTTACGGCTCTCAGATGCAGCCGCCGATGATGTTTTTGTGTCGCGACTTTCTGGAGCATCTCCGAGACCAGGACTTCTTGAGACGGTGTTGTTATGTTATTCTGTGTCGAGTATTGAGTAGGAGTTTACTTGCAAGCGATGGAAGCTGTTCTGGACTTGGAGGTTATGCTGTGCAAAGGCCGAGGAGATTCTTTAGAAGCAGAGCTGTGCTTTAACAATGTAAGTTCAATAATATGTTGGCTTGCTTATTTGTTATGTCCCTTTTTAGTCCATGGATGTTGGAACTGGATAAGGGCTTGTACGTGTCAACTGCTTGGCTCTCTCCTTGCTGTCAATGGTTTTTCTCTAGCTTCATTTGCCTTCCGCCTTGCACTCTAGGTGAGTTGACTTCCTACAATGTTCTATACTTTTCAGCTGCTACATCTGTTTATAATTTATTGCAGGTCGAGTCTAGATGGCTGTCTTCTTGAGCATCGAGTGAGCCTTGTGTTAATTCTTCAGTTGGTGAGTAAATAAAAGTATCGTTCCAATTAAATTCAATCCTTATTTTATTATTTGGCCTTGACGTGTAATCTTCTTTCTAATATTCTAATATTGTTTTCTTTACAGGAAGTTGTGCCAGCGCAGGGATGAGCTAAGAATAACAAGGAGGAAGAGACAAGACAGAGTTCTTCGCATCAGGAGTAGTCAGCTGGGCTCGTCTGCTTCTGCTGCTACCGGGGTTCTATCTTTCAGAGGTAGTCGCTCGCTAGGGTAGTTCTAATTATTGTAACGAATATTTCTAGAGGGTTACTATAAGGTTGCTTAAGACCTATTCTTTAATCTAAGCTGTCCGCTCTGAGTAGTATTTTATAATTCATTTCTAGATAAGTTTTCCCTAGTTTTATAAATCATAATAAATTCTTTTAACAGTCCTAAAGTACTGTTACAATATACATTTCAGAATTTGAGTTAATCATACTATAAATTTCGTGATTATCGTTTTATTAGTAGACTAATTCAATATACCAGTGAGGTTTTAATAATGTATTTATTATTACGTATAAAAATAAAACAAGGTAGTTATTATATTAAAAAGACAATCATCGTACAATATGATTTTAAAAAAATTATTTTAAATTTTTTATAAACGCCACGCATTTTTCATTTACGTACTACACAAACTTTTTATTTGTTAATTCAACAAGTTTTTGTTAGAAAATGCTATTGTTTCTAAAATTATTCAAATAATATACATAGTAAGATAGATACATATATGTAAACTTTAGTAACTTCTCGATTTTTACAGATTTTTTTTTGGAATTAGTTAATTTTTCAATTTGGAGTATTGACGATTAATTTGTTATATGTAGTCCGTATAGACTCTGCGCGCCGTTTGATTAACACGCCGCATGCCGATATTATAGCGCACGCCGTTAGGCGGCGCACCAACGGATTTACAGCTCCCGCGAGTGAACTAGTTCACTAACTGTACATAAGGAAGAGCTTCCGAAGTTCGGGGTCCACTTCGGTTGCCGAAATCAACCAATACCAACGGGATAAATGGTCTCTGGTGTAACAACTGGCATTGAATAAACACTCTTATTGTTTAAATAAGAACTCTTTTGTCATTTTTACCATCCACTCCTCTCCCTTTAAATTATAAGGTCGATGCCATGGAGGTAAACTTCCATAAGATTTTCTATCTGTTTAATTTAGATTTTGAAAAACATTATGGGTGTCTTAATATATCTAATTTGGAAAATCCAAACAGTATTGATTCTAATATTGCTACTCAATTAGTCAAATTGTTAAAAACCTTATGCCATGAGTCGATAGAAATAACAATAGAAGATTTTTTGGAAATGGAAAATTTGAATGAAGAGGATTGCAATGAGTTTGAAGAGTCTTTATCTCAACAATTTAATTCTCAAGTAAGTGTTACAAACTCTGCCGAATCATGGCTATGACTTTAGTCTGGAAGTAGAAACTCCTTCTAAAAATAATCAATTTTCATTGGAAACTATGAAACAAATTATTGAAATGAAAGAATGAAATCCTCGCTACAATCTATGCATATAAGTAGGC
Source organism: Ormyrus rosae (assembly GCA_035047165.1). Lineage (NCBI taxonomy): Eukaryota > Metazoa > Arthropoda > Insecta > Hymenoptera > Ormyridae > Ormyrus > Ormyrus rosae. The sequence goes on along the minus strand of JAWWML010016028.1, from coordinate 10,951 downwards.
TTAGAAAATACGTTGAAAACAATGGAAATTTTTCATTCAAGACGCATGAACTAGAACAATCTATAAAGAATCGATTTACTGAAGCAAGACAACGACTATTACCGGTTCATGATATTGATCTTCGTCGATGGGCCATTGAAGAAGCAAAAAAAATTGGATTAAAAAAATTTAAAGTAAGCCCTCATTTCATTAAGAATTTGAAACTTCGACTATTTATTTCTTCAAGAAAAATAAATAAACTTATAACTAGAAAGCATTTAAGTGAAATACTGAAATTGAAAACCATAAATCTGCTCACTTACAACTTACGAATAGTAAAATAATATCCCAATATGATCTAAATTTTGTTATGAACTCTGATCAATCTGGTTTTTCAAAAGAATATTTTTCAACAAGAATTTTAAGTAATCGAGGTGAAAAGGACACTTTGCAATTAGTAAGAAGCGTTGCTAATGCAACTCATTCATATACAATTCAGCCAAAAATTACAGCAGCTGGTAAACTTTTGTCTCCTATGTTAGTATGTTTAAAGGAAACTGCTGGTAATGAGTTTGGACCTAGAGTTCGCGTAGAAGCAGTACAGAATACACCGAGTAATTTGGTTGTAGTTTGTAGTATATTTGGTAAATTAACAAAAACAAACATCAGAAAATGGATAATAGAGTGCTTACTACTACGCTTGAAAGAAAATACTTTACTTTTAACTGATAGTTGGACTGGACAATCAGTAGATCGTTTGGCTAGTTGCTTAACACCTGACAAAAAAGATTTTGTTGAACTATTAACAATATCTCCAGGTACATGAGCTTATCAACCATTAGACATATATTTTTTTAGACAATATAAGATTTTGGTACGTGCAATGTACAATCAAATCTTGTTTTAACAGACAGAAGAACAAGCTCATAATAGAACCCTATTAAAAAAATCTATAGATTCTATGTAGAAATCTATATGGAATCGATATAGAATCTATATAGATATCTATCTAGATATCTATATAGAAATCTGTTCCAATTCGTTATATAGAAATCTATGTAGAAAGTCACACAATACATTGTTTGGAAATCTATGTAGAAATCTACATGGATTCTATATGGATTTCTACCCTATTGAAAATAATCGGCAGGATATCCGCTCGGATGGACCGAATTCCGGCCGGATCGAAGCGAATTCCAGACGGATTTTGATCCGACCGGATCAATAGAAAGGCGAATTTTCAGTACGATATCCGGGCGAATTTTTAGCGATATCCGCCCGGATATCCTTCTCAAAATCCGCCCGGATATAACTGAAAATCCGCCTGGATAATGTACTGAAAATTCGTCTGTCTTGATCCGGTCGGATCAAAATTCGGCCGGTATCCGGTCCATCCTGCCGGATATTTTCAACAGGGTATTAAAAAATCTATGAAGAAAGTCAAACAACCATATTAAAAAAATCCACATGGAATCTACATGGAAATCTATATGGAATCCATATGGAATCTATGTAAAAATCTACATAGAAATCTGTCCCGATTCGCTATCTGAAATCCAACTCGGTATCGGTATGGAAATCTATGTAGACATCTATACAGAAATCTATATAGATTCCCATATACATATCTACATAGATATCAAAATCCATTTAAAAATCTATTCTGAAGTTTTTGTAATCTGTGTAGAAATCCTTGTGGAAATCTATCGGAAATCCATTTCGGTATCGGTATGGAAATCTACCTAGAAATCTATATAGAAATCTATACAGGAATCCATATAGATTTTCACCTAGATATGAAAATCCATTTAACAATCTATGCTGAAATCTATACAGAAATCCATGTAAAAATTAATATACAAATTGTAACGGCGTCCGCGAACATTGCGCCGCGTTATCGCGGCTAATTGGCGTCGGGGGGCGCGTGCGCTGATAACGAAGAGAAAGACGCGCGCAAAGGCGGGCAGACCTTTAGTGACCGCCATTTTCGCCTGACGCATTTTTAAGTTTCTTAGAGATCGCGTGGGCGTAGTGGGTTTTTCGCGAGGGATTGCGGCTACACATTCGTGCGCGAGTGATCACGTGTTTTGGAGTGCACTCAAGTAGCAGCGAGTTTTTCCTGGCGTAGTTCTAGCCAGGAATACACATCGGCGAGCGAGCAACAGCGGCGAGGATTTGCCAGGCAGAGCAGACCGTGTGCGCGCCTGGCCCGCGCTGTTTTTGTATTCTCCGCAGCGCATCCAACGTAAGTGTCTGCTTTAGATATGAGCGCATCGGTGGCGGCGCGAGCCCCGTCTACCTTGTTGCGAGAAAGAGCGAGATAGCCGTGCAGCACCGGTTGCACGGCAGAGAGAGTGAGATAGAGCGAGAGCGTGACTCAGCGTAGTCACTCTCGGCGAGCAAACGGCTCGCATTCGAAGCTCGCCGACTCTCGGCCGTACTCGGCTCCGCTCGACTCTCTTCAAGAGCGAGCAACTCTTCTCGCGCGCGGCTCGGCAGAGCTGTCGTCTGCCGCGCTCTTTCTCTCTCGCACTTGCGGCGAGAGTGTATGAGGATCAGCAGCGGCTGATCAACTCCTACGCGACGTGTTAGATTTTCGGGCGCACAACATTAGATAAATTACGCGGCGCGTTTTGCGAGCATTAGTCAGAATTGTTTATTTTATTTTCTTTTTTTGTTTGTTTCACGTACTAGCGTTTACTCGCCGGTCCGTGCCGCTCTTTCGGCCGGCGAACGCTATTCGTTTGGATATTTTTCTGTTAATAAACTTTTTCTTATTTTACCCCGTAAAACCACGCGTATTCATTTACAGAAACCCGCTTCTAATATCCGTTCATCCCCGCGTTTCCCAGCTGAACTTTCTCTGAGCGGCATTCACTCCCAACAACCCGGGGTAGCCGAGCAGAAGGACGAGACAACACGAGAAAAAGCACGACATTGCACCGCCGTGCGTTAGTAACGTCGGGTTGAGTTCTAGGACGGATCCCCGAATAATCACCCCGTTACAAAATCCATATATATAGAAATTTATGTAGAAATTTATGTCGGCATTTATGTTGTTTAGGGAGCATCAAGAGAGTTTCAAAGAGTGGTTCATCCAGTGGAAGGTTTATTCTGTTTGGAGATAGCTGTTAGAATAAGTAAAATTAATAGATTTAAATCTATAAACTTATAAATGTAATAGCAATGTAACATAAGTACCGATTTAGTAAACATAATGAAATTTTATCTTACAATTATTAGGGTGAGTGAAATAAAACAATGTAAATAAATTGTACATAAGATTTCGTATCTTTATTTAAAAAACACTTTTTACATTTTTATTTATAAAAACACTTTAAATTTTTAAGTTCTGTCAAACTGTAAACTATCAACTGTAAATTCTATCAACTACTTTGAGTCTTTTCTTTGTTTTTCTTTAACTTTTTTGTTCCAACGTCTCTGATTAGGTATGTTATTAACTTTTTGCTTTCGGAGACATATTTTCGGAGAAATTTTTTATTTTTGATTCCCTTTTGTCTTAAATAATTTTTGTATTGACCTGTAAAAATAAAAATTGTACATGTTATATTATTTTGTATTGAATATAATAATAGTAGATTATGCAACGAGTGCACAAAATAGGTGATTTTCGCAGGAGTCGAATTTAGCGCCCAAGCGTAGCGAGCCACTATATAACCGGGGGGGGGGATTGTAATTATTATAAATAATGAATTAATCAATAAATACGTATGCCCGACAACCACAACCTGAGGGAGTTTTTAATAATTATGAACAATTATATAAAAAATAAATCGTGTACAAAAAATTGGCTATCTCTCGTCGTTTTTCGTCGAACAACTAGATTCAATTAAGTTTAATTTTTAGTTATTTACTATCCTATCCAACGAAATAGTTTTTAATAAGGGTTTTTCCATATATTACAAAACATGTGCTACAAATAAGGAATAAATAATTTAAGTTTACGGAGGCGACGTGCCAATGAATTATTATATGCAAATTAGAAAATGTTATATTGCCATTATTACTCTACTGAAAAATTCCGAACTTGATTTTAAGGTTGATTTTAACGTCGATTCCAAGGAAAATTTGAAGATCGATTCAGCGTCCATTAAACTTTAGCTAGGCAACTTAGCTCGATTTCGAGATCGATTTAACTCCATTTCGACGTGGTTCTGGTCGAATCAGCGTGGTTTCGAGATCGAATCAGCTTGATTTGCAGCTCGCTTTTCAACATCGATATAGCTTAATTTCAAGGCTCATCAAGCTTGATTTTTAGCGGGCACTGGTCACTCGATTTTCTATACGGCTTGTTCTTCAGGCCCACGAAGCTACACTTTCAGTTTGAGAATTCGAGGTTGAACAAGCTTCATTTATTATGAAAATCATTGAAAAGTCAGGGCAAACAGTTACCGCGATGTTTTCGAAAACAAACTGCATTCCAAGTGACCTCGAAATCAAGCGGCAAATGAAAGTGTGTCAACATTAAAAACGAACGAAAGTTCAAACCAAAAAATTGACGAACTTTGCAATCAAACTATATCAATGTGATATCAGGCCAGATCGACTTCAGAATCGAGCTAAAAGTTAAGCTCGATAATGCGAAAATCAAACCACAAATCAAGCTGCAACGATGTGGAAATCGAGGAAAATATCGTGTAAGCAAATATCAATGTTGAAATCAAACCAGATCGAAAAATACGATACAGATAAAATCAAGCTTGATGATCTGAAAATCAAGTGGAAAATACAATGCGATATAGGATATGAAATCCAGCTACATCGAGTTTGAATCAAGTGAGTAGAATGAGCATTGAAATCAGGTTTTATTGATGCTTGTAGTATTTGAAAATTACATTTAATTAAAATATTTTTTATTTTAACAAATAAATACAAATTTTTAATTCATAAAAAAATTATTTCCCACGTACAAAATTATACATTCGTACTTTTAAGATAAAAAAATAAAAAATTTTTTATAGTAAAACCTGTTCTATTATTTTTCTTATGTATCTATTATATCTTATGTACGTTAAAACAAAGAGCTTATATTTTTAAAAGTGATGTTATTGCATTATCTATAAAAAATAATATGTAATTAATAATATCGTTAGATACTATTTTTATGATAAATATATTGAATTTTTATGAAATAAGCGAAAGAAGAACTGTTTAGGATTATTTGAAGCAAATATGTTGTAGCTTAAAAAACTTTACTTTTCTGTAATAATCTAGAATGAAGATTAAGCAGTTTAGAAACATTTTATAGATTTATTATTTCATGATTAATCAATTGTTTAATTTCATTTAGGACGAAAGTTGTTTATTTTGGAATACATTTATTGTTGAAAATACATTAAGATAAAACATAAAATTCATAAACTTTTTTAATAGAGTAAAATATACATATTTTTTTAAACACCTAATTAACTTCAAATCTAAGAAGTATGATTGAAAAAGTCAGCGTGTCAGAAATATGCTAAGAAATCAAATTTTAATATTAATCTGCTTTCAAAAATATTTTTATTAAATTATTAAATAAATGAGCGCCTTTTTCTTTTACTTGGCGTTCTTCAGTTACATTTTTATTGCAGAAATCTTAACTGTTGAAAATAGACTTTTGAAAAAAGCACAAAACATAAAGAATCAATTCAAACATTTAAATTATAATTTTTGTTTTAATTAATTTAGTTAATATACTATCTAACAGCCGGTTCATCTTTTGCTGGAAAATCTTGATTACTGCATAAATTTGATAACTTGTATAGTTCCAATTTAAAATATAATCTGTGCACAAATGTTAATTTTTTTTTGACAAATAGCAGCTCAAAATAACTTGTGCAGCTTTCAGTCAACATGAGTAATAGCCTCACGAAATAACTTTAAATATTACACTTATTGGCTAAACATATAACGATTGGTACAAATCAAACTGTTTGATTGGTACTATACACATGAGAGCAAGTGAAGACTTGCTCTCACTCTAACGGTCTTTTTGTTCAGTTCAGCTTTTGGATGCAAGAATTAAAACATAAGATTGTTTCAAAGCTGATGTTTGTAAAAAAATTTACAATTGTCTATAAGTTATATTTTAAATTGGAGCTACACAAGTTATTAAGTACATGCAGTGATCAAAATTTAAAATCAAAAGAAGAACCGGCTGTTACAAAAGTATATTAACTAATTAAACAAAAATTGTAATTTAGAAAGTTTTGATTGATGCTTTGTTTTCTTAATTTGCTTCTTTTAGAAGTCAATTTTTAAGAGATAAGATTTCTGTGATAAAAATGTAACTGAAGAAGGCTAAGCAAAAGAAAAAGATGCTCATTTATTTAATAATTTAATAAAAATATTTTTGAAAGCATTATAGCGCTAAAATTTGATTTGCAAGTTGATACTCAAAGCTTGTTAGGCTTTAGGTTCTTTAGATATTTTTAAAATATGTGTTGTGATGAGATTCTCTCCGCACCCTAGATCAAAGAAAAGGCACCACAATTTTTCCTTCGGAAAAGTTAATAATAAAGTCAGTAGAGTGGAATAAATTAGTAGAAAAGATTTGATAAATTATTTGGAAAGTTAGTTGACATGTAAAGAGAAATTAGGATTAAGAAAAATAAGGAAAAGTGTAAGAGTCGAAGAGGACTAGTTATGTTCTAGACTCTCTCTGAGCCATAACTTTTGTTAGAATTAAGTTAGGATAAAGGTTGTAACCGTGCACTTTGCACGTTTACAATGTTTAGACCCGTCGCTAAGAGCTGCCTAAAAAGCCGACGCTCGGCGCAGCTAAGAAAGCGTAGGAAAAAGCACTGCTTGTAGACACTCTGATAACGGTTAATAAGGGCATGCGAATGTTTAAAACATGCAGCTTAGACTAAGAGAAGTATGCAGGACAAAAAGAACAATTAGAATAAAGAGGAGCGCACGGCTCTCTACTTACCCAGCAAGAATGCAGCTCTCGAACCAGCTCCAAGCAGAAAGTTGGTATCCGGGAAAGACGCCTGGTGACTGCTCCGACATCCAAACCTAGGATGGAGCAAAAGAAATTAATAAAGAAGAATAATACAAGATGAGAGTTTGAAGAGCCCAGCTCTCCAACATGCACTCTCACCAAGAGGTTAGTAAATATTGAATGCAGGTTAGAAGAAGCATGCATAACAACACAACATATAATAAGAAGAAGCTCACGAGTGAGCACTTAATTAGGAAACTTGAAGACAGACAATTCACCTCGATTTTGAAGACAAGAAGAACTGCACCATGGAGTTGGAGGAAGAGCGGCGAGGTATATAACCTCGAACCGCACGTCGTAGTCTGCCGCAGCTCACGCAGCACCGCTGACTCCTTGGTGCGCCCAAGCACCTCGCATCCTCGCAGCGTCAGCACCGAAGAAAACACACTTTAAAAACACCCGCGAAGCCGGACTCGAAAACGACAACGAGAGTCCTGGCTGAGCGCGAGCACCGCATCTCGAATCAGAGAGTGCGTAGTAGACGCAAGTCGGTTCGCCACATGCAAGCGCGCGACGAACACGCACGCGCGCGCAATCTCACGAGATTCAGATCGGAGAGTCGATCGCTCCGATCGAAGACTTCGTCTCGCGACACCGACTAGATCAGTCGCAACTTGAATCACTCATTTGGTTGCGAGACTTTGCGACAAGCAGTCGAACTTCTAAGCGAAAACAGCTGTGAAATCAGCTGCGAATTTGGCCGCATATCTCAGCTGTTTGCGCAGCTGTATTCGCAGATTCAGTTTTTATACAAAGTACCAAAAATACACCAAATAAATATCTATTTTTTATATAGGATCTAAATATTTAAATTTTTATCGATTAAAAAATTGTACAAACATGTACCATTTCAGCTGTAAAAAATAATAGAACAAATAATTCATTTGCACAACTAAATGACAAGAGATACATACGTTATACATTTTTTGGTAGATGAAGAAGAAAATAAAAAAGTTACAGTTTGTCAAATAGTACAATTACAAGAACGTTTTCATGGGAATTATGAAGCAATGAAAAAGTTTTTATTTACAAAGGAAGAAATAATGACTGTTATAACTCACAATATTTGTACTATTTGAGTTTACGTTAAAATTGATAATAACGAATATATTTGTCTATTACCAAAATGACCTGCAAAAAAGAAATTTAAATTAGTAATAGTTTTTATTATTTATTGATGTAATAAAAATATAGTTCATTCTTAATCAACCGAGCTCAGACAGAAGTCTGTAGGCCGATTCAGAGATATTACAATCTCAAATTTTTTGCTTTGGCGTCAACTTCAGTATTTAAAATCTTTGTTTTTGATGTCGTTTAGAGCCAAAAAGCTCTTCACTATGTAGAAATCTATATGGAGTCTATATAGATTTCTAATAAAAAATCTATGTAGAATGTCACACACTACATTATTTGGAAATCTATGTAGGAATCTATATGGATTCTATATAGATTTCTATTCAAAAATCTTTGTAGAAATCTCTGTAGAAACCTATATGGATATCTATTGTGACGTGGTAATTTATCTCGATTACCACTCACAACTTATTTATTAATTTCGCCAGATAGATAAGGCGCCACACCGATCGTAACGACGATTACGCGGGCGCACAGCTGTAAGAGAGAGATCGGGAGTCTCTCTCTCGATGGGATTTGTGAAAGGTCGAGGGAAAACACAAGAAAAACACTCGCGCTTCTTATAAAAATATAAAATCTTTATTTTAAATCTACCACACGGGGCGGTTGCCAAAAGGCCCAGCACCCGTGGATCGCGATCGCGGTTCTCGCACACCGCGTTCACCACACGCTCACTCTCACACGGTACAACGCTCGCTCGCTCACGAATACAATAGTATAAAACTTACCCTCACACGAGGATTCACAGCGATGCACACATACACAACACGCTATACACTACTCACACACACAACTGGTCGCCACTCTTTCCGAGGAGAGTTCTCCGGGAGCTACGCTCGACCGGAGAAACACCGCCACATCGACGACGGAGTTGACGGGGAGCTCGAGGCCTCCTAGCCTTGGCTCACCCGTATCCGCTGCAGCCGGTCCGAAGTCGGTGGTCGCCGATGACCCGAAGAGCTGGGCCGGTGCTGCTGGACGAAGGCGGTACACCCGACAATCCTCTCCGCTCTCTCTCTCTCTCTCTCTCTCTCTCTCTCTCTCTCTCTGCTCTCTGCTCTCTGCTCTCTCTGGATCTTCCTGGATCTCTCAGCTGTTGCACTCACTCACTCTTTGAGTTGCACAGAAATTGTGCTCGTGCAGCACGAGAGCAAGCAAAGCTCTCTTCCTCACTCTTTCCCACTCTTTATGTGGCACTCCACAAGTGTCGCGCAGACTCAACGTGGTAGTCGCGCGAACGCTCTGTCTAAGTTGGCAGGGCGTAGGTATCTGATTAGCCGCGCGACGAGCAGCCGAGTAATAGCCGAAAAGCGCCCTACTCTAGGTGCACTCACACACTTAGAGGGTCGCTCGTCGGTGCGGCTAAGTGCCGAAATAATATTTCGCAATATTATTCTCCAACGGCTGAACTACCAAGCCAGCGTGCGACAAAGTCGCAGCGGCCTTGGTACTTCTGCCGTGTAAACATAAGTCGTACGATCAGGAGTGTCTACCGATGTAAACCCTCTCGATCTACGTACGACTTATCGCCAGGAATGCCGGAATTGCCAGGAAGCTCGTAACAGAGTTGCGGCGGCATTGACATTCCGATCCCGCAAATATTCATACAGAATATTTGAGAGATTTATATTATATTTTCGACAAGCTGCAAGCAGCCCGTCGCACTATATGGATTTCTATATGAATTTCTATTAAAAATTCATGCAGAAATTCACACAGAATATTTTATTCCATATTATTATTCCATAGTAGAAAAAAACTTTTTTCAGATTTTCGTTTTTTTCGGTTTCTTTCACTTAATAATTTATTTCCTGAGTCATAAATGATCTTAATTTTTTTACGGTACGATCAATGTCACCTTTCCAATGAGGTCGGGCGTATATTAGGTTAACCAATACTTGAAGCATGCTAAAAATAAAAATGTTTAATTATGTTATGAAAAATATTAATGTTATTGTGTAAAAATATGAATTATCAGAATAGAATCATAATTTTATTAATATTTTAGGTTGCTCTTACTCGACGTAGCTTTCATTTTTTGTGGGCTAACGACTTTCCTGGGAGATATCCTTACTGAAAACAATCCTGTGCTTATTTACGTAAATAATAACGTTATTAATAATGTGATTAATAACGTTATTATTTACGTAATAATAACGTTATCACGTTATTTTAACGCTGGTTAAAATAACGTGATTTATAACGTGATGTTATTGACCGTTTTGCTACATTATTAAACACGTAATTAATTAAGTAATTAAGCACAAAATTATGCACTTAGTAGAAATTTAATCAATGAATAAAACATTAACCAATTCAACTAAAGAGATATTTTTTTATATACTTTAGATTTATTAAGGGTAGGGTACAGTCACAAAAAAATTCTGTATTTAATAATATATATTTACAGAAATGTAACTATGTTTTAGTTACATAAAAGTAGAGAAAGAAAAAAATTTTCAGCCTATTTCCATCAAATTTGAAAGAGTTTTACTTTAAAAAGTAATAAAAAAAGATGCTTATTCGAAATGTTTCTTACGGGGCAAAGTTTCAGATATCATCAAAACTATACTGTATAAAAAATGCTCTATTTTTAACAATATTATTTCTAATAAAAAACTGTGTAACTTTTTTATAAACATAAGAACCAACCTTCTTTCACTATTTCCAGCTGGATTTAAAGAAACTTGCCCAGTAAGGAACATTTGGAAGATAGAAAAAGTTGATTTTGAGAAAAACAAGATTAAAGATTCTCATAAACACTTTTAAGATTTTCTTACTTTAGCGGTTCAAAATTTCTCAGCATCATACAACACTTCTTCCTGTTGT
>JAWWML010016018.1:0-22619 GCA_035047165.1 Ormyrus rosae | reverse complement strand
TACTATCTTTATCTGTACGAATTGGGCGCTTGAAATTGTGTGCACAAAAATTCGATTTTGCGCGTTAATGGGTTAAGCCTTAAACTTGATTTATTCTTCATTTTATTTTGCAAAATTAGATCAAAAACTTTTTATTAATTTTTCCATCGTTAACATTTCGCCAATTAAAATTACTGCAAAAACTTTTTTTACACTGAGCAAAAAATATAGTCGAACCAACGAATTCGCGCTGTTAAATATGAGCAACAAATTCGCACTGTTAATTTAACAAAAGGCTTCGTTGAAATAACAGACTAAATCTGTCAAATTAATAGAGTAATTTCATTCGGTTAACGAAGTTAATTTATTAATTTAATAGAAAAAGACATTTACTCTAACAGGTTTTTATTTTCAAAAATAAATTTTTTTTTTTCGAAGAACTTCATTGGGTGGATCCTGAAACTTGTTTATTTTATTTTTCGTTGTATATTATTAATTTTTTATGATATAATTAGCCTTATTTTATTAAATTAAACTACGCTCAACGCACGCTCATCTTTATTACAACTATAATTATATGTCGCATCGCAAAGGTCGCTCGCATCTTAGATACTAACTAACCTTCTGTTTGGCCGCTTATGAGAGTGCGAAATTACGGGTCGTAACCTAATGGTAAGGTAAAAAACATCACAGACCGGCTAAGTCGATTTCCGATTGTTCAGTTCTTCCTTCAAGACTTCAGTTCAAAATGCTCTTCGCATGTGCACGCGTGGAGAGCATTTACGTGAATAAAGATTTTAATACTGCCATCTAAAGATCAGCCAAATAAAGACATGTTTACTTTTATTTATTTTACCAATTGAAATTATTTTGAATCAACAACAATTTTTTTGATATAATGTAATTTTATATTAAATCGACAATATATCTTTTAATTTAAGAAAATTTTTTTGTTGCATCGGCGATTTTGTTGTTTTAACAACATCTCTATTAATTTAACAAAATTGCTCTTTTCATTTAAAAGTTTCAAAATTCATTATATTAACGGTAACTTCGTTATTTTAACAGAGCGTCTATTAAGTCAACGATGTCTTCTTTCAATCAAAGGCGGCACTGTCAAAATAACAGCTTATTTTGTTGTATATAATCAACGGCGTAAATCCTGTTGAACCAACTATATTTTTTCTCAGTGTATTACTTTTGTCCTGAAATTGAACGCATGTGTAACTAACTGACCTCCACTCTAAAGTAGCTTCGAAGTAAATATTCATTTGACGTCGAATTCTATGATCTCGATAAAACCTATAAACTTTACAATTTTCCTACAATAGAAAAGCAGTTTTACAATCGACACGATATCATTACAATAAATCAAGTCAATATCAAAATGGCGTAAATCATGCAAGATACGATCTTACATCTGCAAAATTCTCGAATGCGCTCAGGACATCCTGTGCTCGGAGTTGAAATGAATCGTAAAACTCGAATAAACACAGCCGATGCTCGCTTGCGAAAGGCTCGTACACTGCGAACACGGCTCTCTCTCTCTCTCTTTCTCCCCTTTCTTATAGGCTCGGCCGCATAAGCACAAGTTCGCCGTTGAGTTACGAGGCTGTTGAATTACAACGCTTGGATGCTTCGCACGGTTTTGCGTCGATGGAATAGCGTCGAACTGCCAGCCGCTTTTCTGCTGTATTTTCGAAGCTGCAAGTTTTTTATGGCCTTGATTTCGCGGGGAAAAGAATTGCAATTAAAGTGGAAAGCGGCGCACCTGCCTTCATTATTGGAAAAAGCTCGATACTTTTTGCATGCTTTTAAGAACATGAACTCGCTGCTGCGAACCAGTAATTCAACAAAATATGCTTTTTCTTATATTATTGAATGAAAATGAATTCGGTTATATAATAAGGCAAGTTTGCCAATTCAGCATTTTACGTGAAATATTTTATCAACCCTATTTATTTGTTTCTTTAGAATTTTGAAAAGGAAATGTATTTCTGCATTTTATTTTCCATGTTTTGATACGAACCGAAGTGCTAGAATTTCGTAACATTTTTTGAATATCATACCAAACTGTGATGAAATGGACTCTTTTGAAAGTTTGTATGTAATACACATACTTGATATAATTGTATGCACAGTGTCAATCTTCGGAGCAGTACTTTCCTATTTCAGAAATGGTACACATCGATTTCCAAATTTCGCGAACGGTATTCACACTTTTTCTTTCCACAATATTCCGAATATTTTCCTTGAAAATATCGGGTTAACATTATTATGTCGATAAAAATGTAAACACGTTTTAAATTTATTTTTTTTAATGCAAGCAAATATCGACAGTATTCGTCTAAAAGATTAATCGATAAATTAATAAATGCCCGCATAATGCGTTTTTCGACCTGGAATAAAGAAAGTGCACTAGAAACAAAAAATGACGGCCTAATTAAAAAATAAAAAAAAAATAAAAAAAATCGACTCCCCTTCGGCAAAAGCTCAACCTCAGTAGCGTCGCGAAATTCCTCGACCTTATTCCCAACTCTAATTCCGCGCCGTCGTCGTTCGCGCGTAGAGAGTCGGCTCGGTCTCCCCCATCGGGCTCGGTTTTGTTCGCGCCTCGGGATCTCTGGCGCGACGCGAACCATTGACAAGCAGCCCGCGCGTTATATAGCTTTTCCTCTTAGCTCTCTCGCGCTCCGAGGGAGGAATACGCGCCTCGAGGAATGTGTCTCTCTGCTCGGTACTGCAGCCCTTGCCAATTCCCACCATAAACAGGCTCTCTCGCCGAGGCGAAGTTTAATTAAAAGCTCCTCCGTATACTGGTAATTAATTCGCTCGACCTCGCGAGCGGAAGCGAGGATTCTTATTCGGGGACGATGCCGCGGGATCGGGGCCGAATTATTGACGATGAGCGCGGCTGCTTGGGGGAAGAGTCATTTTATATGGTTATTGATTGTGCTGCGTTGAGAATGAGGTGGCTCATTTCGGGGATATGCCAGTTCTTGGGTTCTGCTAGAAATTTTAAAGGGTTTTTAAAAGGATTTATAAATATTGCGATGAATATGGTATAAGCGATTACTAATTCAATTGAAGCTCGATAGAATATAATTAACTCTTACATTTTTAAATTCAGCCGTTCAAGCGAGAAAACGCGGTCGTATACGCTCGCGACCAATTATCCTCAACTGTTTACTCCTAATTTAAATTATTAATTAGGTTTATGGTTTCCTCCCCCTCCCCTCCCCAGGTCTCCTGCTCGAGTGCTCTTTTTGTTTGTTTCCGTAGCGCGGCTGTCTCTCTCCCGCTCCTTGGAGGATTCTCGGTCGCGGTGTTTGTTGTGTTCGTTAGTTTCGCTTTCGATGTTCCTCTTCCCCGTCGGAGCGAACCGCGAGTTAACTAGTTCTGTGTACTCTCGCGCTCTCTCTCCGCTCGCGAGACCAATACGCGCGAGTCGAGGTATTTATCCGCCGGGGCGAAACTTTTGAAAGCTCGGAATTGCACGTCGCTTCGGCGAATCGCGTCCGCAGACGGGCGCGCACGCAGGTCGCCCGGCCGTCCGCCAAAAATGAATGAATCGCTTTTGAGCTTTGAGTCCTCGGCCCGGACGCGGGGATAAGCGTCGAGAGTGTGGAATCAAATTATTTTCGATTCAGTCTAATTTTGATTGCTGGTGATTAATAGAGACAAATTAGGCGACATTTATTACTACATAACTTGATTAGTTTAAATTTATGGAATTAATTGAAATGAAATTATTTTAAACTTATTTGCGATATATCGCCTATTCATGCCGGAATACTTAGCTATCTGCATCTGTAATTCATGTGTAAGCTCGTGACGTATCGGCGGCTCTTTGAAAGATGGCTAAAGCGCGCAAAGCTGATTCTGCTTTAGAAATTAGGCTTCGGACACGTAGATTTTGAGTGACATGTACGCACTGCGTTTCACGTACGGCTAATGTGTCTCGCGAGCGTCGAGCTGCTTTGCGTTCGCATTAGCGAATTTGCATCCGATTTGTATAGATGGATCTGCTCGACGGCAATTGATTTAAACGGATAATTAAGGAGCAGCTCCTATTTTAAGGAAAATAATAAAGTTTTCAAGTTCTTTTATTCGCGGAATCGAGAGTCATTTTTAGTTCATAATTCAAGTGTTATCGCGAGTTTTCCATTGAATTTATTCTCGAAGCTACTTTTAAGCGAACTTGCGAAATATCCAATTTAATTTCTTAGACGCAAAGCACTTTATTAAATGAGAAAAATGGGTTCACAGTCATTTCCACTCACCCAAAGTAATTCACTTAGCAAGCGAATATAATAACAACTGTTTCATCCTGCAGAAAAAGAAACGGGCACCGCATTTTCCACACAGGAGAGTCAACAAGAGAAATTAATAAAGACAAGCCTGGCTTTTTGTTCATAAAACGTATTTTTAACGATCCGTCACGAATAATTTTACGTAATTACATCTCGCGCCTCTTTTTCCAGTTTTTCGTCCTTTGGCCCGATGATAAATTATCCAATTCATACTTATTCAAGTCAAGGCTAGCTGTACTTTTTATTATTCATTATCGCGCTTGGCATCGTGAAAATTTGAATATTTTGCCACTGCGAAAAGGCAGCGAGCCTTTGTGGCTCCTTCCTCGTTCCTTCTGTTTTTTTCCACCGTCCTTCGTTTTTTCCGCGTTTTTTATCCCGCGGCGTACTTTGGAGAGGCCGGCTTGTTGTTCCTGTTTTTCTCTTTATTTTGTTTTACACATTTGGTCTCGCGAGTCGCGCCATTATCTCTTACCTCATTTTTCGTCGCGGCCGCGTTAGTCCGCTCCCGAAACTAAATTTTTCGAGGCTCCGGGCTAAAAGTCCTGAGACCCGGACGTAAAGCCGCGAGTGAACACTGATTTATACTCTGTGAAATATAATAAAATTTTGAAAAAGTTTTAGAAATACAGAATTTTTTGTAATAAAAACTTTTGTTTACAAAAAATTTTTTATTTGGAAAAATTCTTTTATTTAGAAACATCTAATTTACCATTTTATTCATAAGTTTTTGTGCAACATTTTAAAAAAGTTTACAACAACCATGTCACTATTATTCTACACATGTTTCATTCAAAATCTTAATTACTGAATATAATTTCTAGAATAAAGTTAATACAAATTAATGAACCCGTTAATTAATTAATTAATCAATTAATTAATATTTTTTCTATCACTATTCTAACAACAAACAATACACAGAAAAATATTGTTAAAATTGATGATTTAAATGATTCTTAAGTAACTCCATAAATTATCTATCTAAGCAATCTGAACCTCTAGAAATATATTTGTCGAATTTATTTGTTCATTTTCCGAAATAAACGCGACTAAAAACAATAATCTTCTCCATCCCTCATTTTCATCCAAAAAAAAGCAATGTACAAACGAGAGCACCGCCTGAACGCACAGCTATTTCATCGAAAGCACAAAAGCTGCATAGGTGTGAAATAATGTGCGCGTGTACGGCGTCAGTGACACAGAGTTTTTTTACGCCGTAGGCGCGCAGGCATGAAAAATAAGGGCAAATGTGCTCGACGCAAACACGCAGACAAGCGGTGCAGTGCGGACAGCTCGGGGAAAACGCAACGTTTGGCTGCAGCCTCGCTCATAATCTTCGCAAATACTGCATCTCGGGCGTCGCGTGTCGGCCTCGAAAAAAGCTGCGAGCGAGTTAGTCGATGAGAATGATTTACATAATCCAAGGAACGAGGAACACCAGTATCTGGGTGAAGAGAAGCTCCGTTTGGAAACGGAGCCTTTTTCATTAATGAAATTGTGTAAAATGAAGAATTTTAATTTTAGTATTGTGTTTTTAAAGTTAGATTAAATTTATCATTAATTTGTGAATACAAAACTAAATGCTAAATTATTATTCCTCCGTGTGCACAGCATTGGATATATATTATAACCAGATGCTTATCCCACAATAATACTCCACTAATCATTTCTGATTATTTAACGAAATAATCGTCGTAGTCTTTGTTTAATTATGCTAATATAATATTGATCAGTGAGTATGTTAATTGCGAAACAGATATGATGTAATTATTAATAAACATGTAATTATTAATAAATACACAAAATTGCATAATATAGACGAGTTTAGTTTGATGATACATATATTCGAAGACCTGAAGATAGAGAAAAAAATCGCCGAAACGATGCCAAAATATTACAATTGACTCTAAAAGATATTCGCCTTCATTCATTTACTATAAATATATTTTCTGAGTGCATATACATTTGTATAATATATAAAATAGTTCGTTCATTTTTTTACTAAAATTGTTTTGCTTTTATCTAAATCTATCCGGAAAAATCAGCTATGCGGCATGTAGATGTCACTTGCAAATTACCTTCGTGCCCAAAGGGCTATATTTCGATTGAATTCTGTAATCGACTAAGTTTTCTCCAAGTTCTTGAACTGAAAGCAAACATATTAGTAGCTTGAAAGCAAGAATTTATCAACTTATATAAAAGGATTATGCGCAAGCATCGAATTCCCCTCTAAAAATCAGTTCATAATTGTGTATCTTAATTAATTGCTAAAAGTACTCTAACTATCTCTTACATGAAAGCGCGCGGAAAGAGATGAGAATCGGGCGAGTTTTCCACGCGAAACATTTAGAAAATTGCGCACAAAGCAGAAGCGAGCTTATACCGTTTGAAACTCTTTGGCCCTTGTTTGCAGCTCCGAGTCGGCGTGCCTGACTAGAAACGGACGAAACTACGTACACGCGTCTCTCAGCCTGAGAAGCGCCAATTTGTAAAGGGCCAGCAGTCAAGTCGATGGAACGCTCCATCCGAAGAAGAAATTACACGGAAGGCAGAGTGAGAGAGAGAGGGGGGAGAGAAAGAGAGAGAGAGAGAGAGAGAGACAAAGCTCGCAGTGAATGCAAAGCACATCCGTCGGATTTGCGGGAGCGGAGGAGGAAGAGGAGGGAAGTCGTCAGCGTCGGCTCGTGTTATTAAAGAAAAAGCTTGAAAAATGCCGCTTAATAAGGGCATAGACAAAAGGTGCCGCTAGTGATTGCGCCGCACTTTTTTCACCGAGCTTTAGCCCTCCCCCGAGCCGTTCTCCCTTTTCCGATTGTGTGTTTGAGTCTTCTATCTTGCGAGTCTTTTTATCTCTCCTTTCTTTTGCTCCCAAGCGGGGAAGTGATATGTGGCCGTTGAAAAAATTTAATTGCGCAGATTATCACGGTAGTCTTTTTCGTATTTTTTTAAACAAGAAGAACGAGTAGAGGAATGCAACATTCAAGCGAATTTGTAAAAAAAAAAAACAAAAAAAACTTGCCATGCTTGATAATTCGCACTTGAACTCGCCCATTTCGTTTCTTTTACAACCAAAGTTTTAATACGTCCACTTCAGTCTGTTACTCCCAATTTCTCGCACTGCCTCTCCTCGTTCTTGCGCCTCTTTTCCACTCTTTGTCCTCTCTTTCATTGTTTGTCGCTGGCTTTCTCTTCTACTCTATTTCAGCTCTTACTCGCGGATGAACAGCCCGGACGTAATTTTAAGGTCCGCGACAGTGAGTTTCGTGTCATCGAGGCCGAGCATCGCGCGTACAATAGTTCCTCTCTCTGCGTCTGCGACGAAAAGGCGGAAAGCGCGAGTGACCTTATTTTTACGCTTTTCCGCCTTATCTTCCTGGACAGCGACGGCGGACAAAAAAATACGACGCGTGGAATAAGAGAAAGTCAAGGGATAATGCGAAGACTAAGCCGAGTGCCTGTCTCGTGAATTCTTCGCTCTCGATGATGGTTCTGTTTTTTGCGTTATGGCGTTTGCTCCGCCCGAGCTTTAATGAAATGCTTCTCAATTTCCGGAGGGGTTTCTTCCTTTGTATTTAAAGCGTCTGCAGTTTCATTCACCGTTATTTCGTTTAAATATGATAGATGTTGAGCGAAATAGACTTTTAGTACAAGCATCTTTATGTTTAAAGTTAAACTATTTTCTTTTATAAATTCTTTTATAAATTCTTTTCTGCGTCTGTTATCCATTGTAAAGACGTTCTCTGCTCATTTTTATATCAAATCGTTTAGTTTTTCTTTCACAATTAATTTAAATTTAAATATTTCCAACAATATTTTAGTCAAAGCTTAACGACACAAAGAATTAAAATTTCAGTTTTTATATATCGAAAATCGTTTTAACTTTCTGAAACAATCATTTCTTTCAGTCACAAGAGGATATACAGCTCGAAATCCTAAAATTCAGTTACCCATCGGTTTTAGAAAATGAAGCCCCAAATATAAAGTGTCACTCCAGACAATAGTTCTCCGTAGAAGCGCGCGCAGCCCTCAGAACAAAAGCAGCCCTCGAATTTTCGAAGCGAGAACCCGATCCAGCTTCCGCATAAAAGCTCCACTCGTCCCTCTCTCCCTCGCTTCCGGAAAAGCTCCCGTGTCTTTCGGCCGTAGCGCTCCGAATCCGGAAGGGGTGCGAATGCGTGTTTATCGGCATCTCCGGGCGCGATTATATCTCAGCTAATTGCCAGTTACACGGGTCTCGTAGCATCTCCCCTGCTCGGTTAATGAGTTGGAGTGTGCGTTAACTATTCGCCGAAGCAGCAGCAGCGATATTGAGCAATTTCCAGAGCTTCTCCGCCGACGTCGCGAATCTGATAAATTCTCAATAAACCCAATTCGCATTGACGGGGGAGTGAACGAGCGGTTGAGCACTGTTAATTAATGATCTCATTGCGGAAAGAACGCCGGGCAACGCGAGGAATCGACGGAATGCACGTTTGCTTTGCTCGATGGGGGGAGATCGCTCGATTGCGGCGCAGGAAGAGATGTGGAAGGGTATATATAAGTCTTGACAACTATGGTATTAGAAAAGCTGGAGTAATTTCGTCGACATTCATTTGAAATTTTATTGCGGAAATAGCTGTCCCATTAAACTAGTTGATGATAGAAATTCGTAGAGAAGGATTTCGCACGAGAACTCAAACTGCCGTTAATGGATGTAGTGCAAATTGTTTTGAAATTAGTTTATAAAGTATTAGTCATTAGACTATTTCTTCGAATTTTACTTTCCATAAAGCAACCGCCGTCATTTATTAACTTTTGTTACACTCAATTTGAAAGCTCCCCCTTATCTCACGCCGATAATCAAAACTCTTCACGCATAATTATTCAATGATTAATTCAAAATGAAAATTAAAATTCATCAGCCCGGCACAACATCACCGCACCACCTAAAACTAAATCCCACGCACCCCGTCCTTGAAACGGCCACGTGCGCGATCCGATCCGAAGGTTCTACACGTACATATGTAGATCGGAAAATTTGAATGTGTAATCAGCGTCACGAACTACCATTACCAGCTCTGCCGTAGCTTCACATACACCCGACTACAAACACGCTATCTCTATCACTAGTTACACACGTACGCGCCGCCGCGAGAACTCCGGCTGCTTGGAGTACAAGGGAGCCTCGTGATTAGAAGCTTCGGAAGAGAGGGAGATGGAGATAGAGACCGGGAGAGGGAGAGATAAGATTTCCAATGCCCGGTTATTAAGTCCGACTGTTATCGGAACTAAGGAGCCATTGGGGATCTTGCCCCTGTAATTTTGAGGAGCAAGCGGCGAGGACTTCTTTCTTTAACAAACTGTGATAAAGCACGTGAAGCCGCGACTTATGAGAGAGAGAGAGAAAGATGGAGGTCGCAAAAAAGAACCGAGCGACTGACCTTTGCGATGAACTTTTTTCCTTTGAAATTTCTAGGGCAGTTTTAATAAACAGCGGTTTTGCGAGAAGGATGTAGGACAATCAGTCAGGCAGATTGTTTTAATAAATTTTAAAAATTTGCTAACCGCAAGTAGATGGATGTATACTGTTAACATTTTTTTGGTCGTTAGTCTGTGCTTTGTAGTAGTTATCATTAATTTAACGTTGTAATAAAATACGTTACAAAATTTGTGACGATGTTAGTGACACAATCACCACCAGGCTCTCTCTCTCTCCAAACGCGAAACTGACCTGCCAATGATCTAATACCTTTGCACGTCATTTCTGTTTCATGTTCGCGCCTGGGGGGTGAAGAGAGACAGGCGACCGCCTCGCCTGTCGCGAAACCGATTTTTCGAATTGCGCGCGGGAATAGGAGTAACGAGCAACCGCGGCCAGCGCTGCGAAACATAGATGCTAACGCCAAAGAAGTTGGCTTCCGCTGCCGTCGAATGACTTCAAGGTAACCAAAGAGAGAGAGAGAGAGAGAAAGTCGCGACCGCGAGTGCAGTGCCATTAATTCGCGCGCGCGCGAGAGAGAGAGAGAGAGAGAGAGAGAGATTTTCGCGTTTTTCCGTGGGGACAAAGAGCTGTCTGTCCCTTTCGCGCATACGAGAGTGAGAGAGAGAGAGCCGGGTTTTTCTTGGTTTTTCGACTATCATTTTTCGTGTTTTCGCGAGGCGGCGATCGGGCGTGCGTGCGTTAGAGAGAGGGAGAGAGAGAGCATGCGAGAAAGAGAGTAAGACGGTCATGTGAGCTCCTGTCTGTGCTAAAATTTTTGCGGTTAAAAATCTATTTTTCCCGATCTATTTATCAATGAAACGAATAAGTAATTTTGATTCCTTAATTTAATTAATACAATAACTTTTAGTGACGGTAAAGTTTATAAAATAGTTACGAATGATATAAAAAACCATTCATGAAAACGTTTCTTAGAAAAGTGCTACGTAAGCTTGTCTTAAAGCCATTGTTGAAAGTGACAATAAAAATTACAGCTTTAAGTAGCCACTCTTTTCTTCTGAAAAAAATAGCAGGATAATAGAGACTTCAAATCTCACTTTAAGAAAGACAATTGCAGTAAAAAATATGTGAATATGATCTTTACACGTAAATGATGCATAATATCAATGTTCGTTCTGTCAAATAATAAAGTAATTATTCAAATGAAATGATAGTTTCGAATTAAACTATTCTTAAATTGCAACAATGTAGATTTTTTGCTAACAAATAAAACATTGTAAACAAGTATTTGAAAATTTTAGCTCGGATAAAGAGACAAAAAAACATTGTGTTTACATTTCATTATTCAAAACCCCATTACGCGCCCAATAATTTTCCAGCAACAAAACTCAATTTGCTACTTCGCTTTTAGTATTTCTCTCTAATTGTTATCTACAGCGACCAAAAATAAACGTCCCGATCAAAGTAAAAATTAAACGATACAAAAAACAATTCCCTCGCAATTCCAATCCCATTCTTTTAAATAACCATCTCATGCATCCTCAGGCGCGTAATTTCGTCACGCATTTCCTGCAGCCGCGCTCGAACGAGACTCGATCGCGCGAAACGCGACTCGCGTTCGACCTGCGCATCGATTACAAAATACACACACATACACACACACACGCACCAACACCCTGTCAAAGTTCGCGCGTTGATTCATTCGATATTGTGCTCCTGCTTAGTTTATTAGGCTGGTTGCATCCGTATCCTGGTGTATTGTCTACCGGGGATGGCTCCCAGGTGAGGTTCACTGCGGTAATTGCCGTGCGGCAAGTAAGTACTTCCGGGAGGAGACGATTTTCGGCGTTTGCTTTTTAAACGTAAAAGAGCTGATAGCGACTGGGAGATATGGAATAGGCCAGTTTTTTTTCGGTCCGGCTTTGATTGGTTTGAAAGTAACGCGGCACGTGGAAGATTTTCATTTCGCGATTCAGATATCAAGTACTGCAGTTTTATTTCGGTATTAAAATACGGGCCCGATTGGTTATCATAGAAAGTAGAAAAGGATTTTTTCAATTCAGCGAAATTCGAATGTGTCCGGTTTCGGGTTTAAAAGGTGGAATTCCAAAAATAAAGTTGCAGAGGATAGAATACATTTTAAAAATGCTTAAACTTATAACTTTGATACTTGAAAATATTTTAAAACAACAATTAAGCGCTTTTCGCTTGTAAATCTAGATTTAGTAACAGAATTTGTATAAATTATTACTGAGCAACATTAAGGTTACGCTAAATTAAATTTAATTGTCCTTCGTCAACCTCATTCCTGCGCGGTTCTTCTGTAAGCGTTACTCTATTTCCTCCACTTTACAATTTGTGGAGAATTGCGTATAAATAATTACTTTGATATAATGTAATAAAATCAAGTTATTGTATATTTTATACTAATACTGAACATACCGATTGATTGGTTTATTTTCATCATGAATTTCAATTATTTCTAATTCTAAATTATAGTTTCTTCAAAAACGTTGCAATATAGTCTAATGTAAATATAATTTAAAATTCACGAACCGATAGCATGTGTATCAGTAGAACTCAAATAAATCATCCGTAACTGCGTTTCGGGTTACGTAAATATCATGCTTCGATTAATAGACTGTTCAATTTGTTATGAACGTCGCAATCATTGGATAAATAAACAGAATTTAAAGAACTTCGCAAGTACATTTTTTCTTTTTGCAAAGATTTTATGTATTCATTCACTAGATACAAAGTAAGGATATTTGAACACTGTTTTGCCTAAATTGATATAATAAAAGATAATTAAATAAATAAAAATGAACATTTCGTGTTTACTAAAGTCTAAATATCAAGTGAAAATATTGCGTTATTAATAATCGCAGATGCGTCTGACCGTAAAGCGATCCATTCTACTTATTTTTAAAAAACACTTTTATTACCAAAGCAAATTTTATTTTTATACTAATTAATATTATTTAAGATTGAAACTGTTTTATACAACTTATAATAACAGCTAAACTAATTAATTTTAGAACTTTGAAAATAGG
This sequence comes from Ormyrus rosae, assembly GCA_035047165.1. Taxonomy (NCBI): domain Eukaryota; kingdom Metazoa; phylum Arthropoda; class Insecta; order Hymenoptera; family Ormyridae; genus Ormyrus; species Ormyrus rosae. The sequence continues at coordinate 9,855 of JAWWML010016018.1, read as the reverse complement.
AATTGTAACGTTTCCATAAAGTTTTCATATCTTATAATTGCAATATAATTTGTGAAATTATACATTAAATAATTTACTGTACGTATTGAAGTTTTGTATTACAAACTAATGTATTTTTGTTTGGGCGCAGTCTGATTAATTTTATTTTATCTACGTTAAATTGGATTGAAAGAAAATTTTCATTTATATTATTCAATTTTTTTTTATAGAGGAACAATGATTTCAACAGAAGATTAAAGTTTTACGGTATTTTTTTCAGTCGATATTTAAGATCTAAAGCAGCAGCGGATATTCCAGTGGTTTACTGTTTGCTAACTTAGTATATGTTGAACTTTACACGCTTTGTACCCTGTGAAATTTCTGTTACCCTCCGAAAATTCTATTTACCTCAGTCGGTAACTAAGACAGCTGACGTAAAATTCACTGCTATAATAGGGTGCACTACCTGAGGGTTATCGTAGAACGGTTAGATGTCTTATTATTTGTATAAAATTTTGAAAATCGAAGAGCAACTTGCATTATTCGTCGTTCTAATAATATCTCACTCCACACAAATAGAAGTATGTATTTTGTAACCCCATCTAAAGATTATTAATAATTCTAATTAAAAATATTTTTCTAAATTAGCATTATCTTTTTAAAATATTCTAATTTACTAATTCGCGTTACTGTTCCTATGTTTTCTTGAATTATAAGAATGTAAAGGTTAATAAAAACAATAATGCTATGACCAATATTTTATTACATATCTTAGTATTATATAAACAGGCCAAGTTGACCGGACAAATTGTGATTCAAGAAAATATTTTACATTGAAGTTATTATTTATCAGCACAATCGCAATCCGCCCTTTAATTTTTAAGTTCGTCGGAAATTCTTAAGTTTTATATTTACAGTTCATTATACAAGAAACATAAGGCAGTACAATAGTCTTTGAAATAATACTTTTAAACCAATTATTAATACTTATAATATTAGTAAAACAGAATACTTTAAATACTTAAAATTACTTTGTGTATATTACTTTTACCGTTATTATTAATAGTAAATATATATTGTTTACGCTTGGTTTCTTAACGCTAACACTAATTACAGTCTGATAAATTCTATGTATGGCAGTCCAACAGAAGAAGAAAGTCATAAATCCGAAAACAATTAATTAAGTTAGTAAGAAACCTAGTATATACGTACTAAAAAAATGTCCTATCGACAAAAATTCTGAAAAATAGAGCTTTTATACATAATCATAATGATATAAATAAGTTGAATCAATGCTCAGGATTAGATTTCGGATCATTTGACGTCTTCAAGAATGACACAGACATCTCAACATTCAAAAGTCTTTAAAGTACAAAAATTTTAAACCCAAATTTTCTTTTTACATACTAAAAAGTAAAACTAAATTCGAAACTAAGCTCATCGTAGTTATTCAGTTCGCAACCCTTTACAAAGGGAAACAAACGCGCCGAGCCATTCAAAGGCTTCCGTACTGCCTGGAGATGCATCGTGAGTCTTAGGATTAAAATGCGTCACGGTTACATTGAATCCATCCGCAATCGCCTTTAAATAATAATACTGCTTAGAATATACACGGGGAGTGTCCGCCCCTTTCCTCGCGTCTAGGTCGGCGATTTGCTTTGTCGACCGCCAAAATAGGAGTGTCTATGAATTTTAATAACGGGTAGCAAGTAGAGGGTGAACGCTTCATAACAGATAGCCGATGGAGCTGCGCAGTAAGAGGAAGCCGGCAAATAGGACGCTCAGAGGCTGGCTGCTCGACCCTGAAGCTCTATTCCACTGATCGTGATGCACTGCTGCCTGCTTCTCGCCTGCGGAAAGATATAGACTTTGGTGAGAAAGAGCAGAGTGGCCGTAATGGTTTAGGGGGTTTACTGCGGCAATGTGCTCCTTTTCAATTTTCTAAACTGAGATGTAAGCTTGCAGCAAAAAATGTTAATAAAAGTTGTTGATTGGAAAGCCCAAAAGAATGTTAATAATGAAATAGTGCTCTTCGTAAAAATAAAAATGCCTACAATTTATTTTTCCTTTGTTCTGGTTTTCAAGTAGTCTAGATTGATTGCAGAATCATTTACAGAGTAGTTAGGAAATATGAAATATAAACCAATATTCATAATAGATCAGCACAATTACACGAGCACGAATGAATACAAAATATTTATAAAAGAGATAAAACTATAGTTATTTTTACATAGAATTCTTTTTAATAGAAGTAAAACAAAATTTTAACGAGTCTTCAGGTTTTATTACAGGTGCATTCTGCAATATAGACATCGCTTTAAACAAAAACAAAAAAAAATGTACACTGCGAAGCTATTAATATTTATTTATTTTTCTTTATAAAATGTACTATGAAATATATTTTTTTACACATCTTTGATAAGAAAATAACGCTGTATTGTAGAGAAAGGAGTTTTAATAATAGTTTTAAAATAACCATTACAAATAGAATGTGTAGGTTTAGTAATAGAGGACTAACAGTTCACCTATTTATTTAAAGAAGACATTGTAATTGTAATAATTGCTTTATAATTAGTTGAACTTGAAATGAGCTTGCCTCTTTTAGCACGAAAACGAATACTCGGTTTAAAAATACTTCTTTTTGTTCTCTGAATACTATTAAGCAGAGAGTTCTGAAGTGTGAAATTGCCAGAAATAAGCCAAAGTCGCGCATAGTATACATATCTCAGGAAGCCTCGAACGTATAGCATTTCTTTGATCGAGAGATTCTCTAATTTCCGGCTGGTGAAAGGTCCTTTAGATAGATAAAAAGCCAAGATGAGAAGTGATTCCGGGGAAGGAAAACTTCGTGCTTTCCGAGTTTCTCGGTTCCGTTGTACAAAAAAATTCTGATTATTATTTTAACTTCGATCAATCCCGGTACAAATATCGAGTGATAGTCAATTTAGCTTTAGATTCTATTACTCATACAAAAATAGTTGTACATCGAGTAACTAATCGAATTAATTCTCCCTACTTTGCAAGAAAGAAGTAATTTTACTTTCTAAAGTAAGTAAAACTTGATATAAGCTACGTATAAGCTAAAACAAAGAGTTCTTTTTTCAAAACTTTACTCAAGTTCGTATAAGATACATTTATAATAAGTTGACGGCGATACGTGACTCACTAAGTTTGACATGAAACGTTATCAAAATTTAAAGTTAAGAATGAAAACTGCGTTTCGTAATGCACGTCATCCCGCACGAAAAAGTTAATTAAAAGATAAAATGTAAAGGTGCTTTTTACATATGTAGGATGTAAAATATGGATCGGTAATTTTTAATGATCTTCATAAAATTTAACATTTTCAATATTCATATAAATATTCATAATCCCCTGCCGTTCATTTAAAGTTAAAAATATTTATAACATTAAATAAAAATTTATGTGCAGTCTGAATTCGCGTGGTAAGCTATTCCAATAAATATTCAAAACGTTAAATAAATAATGGTAAACTATTTTAATAAATAATATAAAAATCCATTAAATGTTCAATCTTCAAGCATCCTTAAAATATTTTATCTCCTCCCACCTAAAAGTCAAAATGAGCCTCCGCAGACTCTATCATCGCAAATTTAACGCTTCCACATATAAGCTAACACCGATACGCATCATCATGAGGCATCCTCCCGATATCGGAGTTCCGCGCGGCCACGCATAAAGGTGTTTGCAAACTTGACATTCAGCTCGTTTTATACACCACATAAAGTCGCACGCAGCGCCTGACGTGTTTTTTTGCGACCCTTTCTTCCTTTTCCCTGCGAACGAAGACACGCCTGGAAATGCCTCTCTCGTTACGCTCGTGAATGCATCCCGGCATGCAGCTGTACGTGTACGCATGTGTCTTTGTTAACGTTTATGTAAGGCAGAAGCCGGGTGCGCGTTCTGTCGTATACATTTCGCGCTGATAAGCGGTAGAATTGACCTGAATTATGCGATTACGTCTTTCGACGAGGTTGCATTTATAATGACGGGGACATCATGCGGATATGAGAGATGATACTTCGATTACTGGAAGTGACAATCGAAATTCTGATTTGACATGAAATTTTTTTATTTCATCTATCTACACTTTACTAAACGTAATTGTCTCGCGTTCTTTCTGCTTCCGAATAAATAAAAATTAAGAAAGATACAAATGCTTTAAATCCTCGTGACGTGCAGTATTGGAGTGTGCGAATATATATCGAAAATATCACTATTTTTAGAGAATAAAAAGTATAAACTAATTATTTTCTTCCATTCTTTTCAAAAAAATCAATAAATCAACTTTATACTTTTACGCAAAACCCTAATTCTGTTCTGTGCAACAATTTTCAGTGTGAACGAACGGGAGGTAAGCTTGTGAAACGAAGCTTCTGAAATTACGTCCTCCTCGTTCAAGTGCATTGGTTTGCGAAATTGCGAAACAATGGATTTCTTTGCAACCCCATTTCCAGATGATTTTCCCTTTTGTAATCGGCTCAAATTTTTTAGCTTTCCGGAGGCAGTCAATCAAGAAAGAGGGTTTAGCGCGTCACTTGTGTCAGCCTTATTCTGATATAGGGTGCTTTTCGATAATGTATTTCTGATTTCAGCATTTCTGTATTCTTTATATTACGTAAAATATTTTATTTGAAAAAATCAATATTTTTGCAATAAAAAATTACTTTAAACATTACTAGATTTTTAATCTCGATTAAATTTTTTTTCCTACAAATCCATACGAAGCCTGAAATTTGGGCAGCCCCTTTCCATCATAGCCCCAGGCAATTCTTTATCGCGAACCCTGCGGTTCACTTAAACCACTTAATTCCGATGAAAACGTTTCCTCGGCAGGTGCTGTATAATTTATCAGGAGCCATCGGACCTCCTTCTCCAGCCTCCGGACTGAGCGCTGGTTTTAAAAGCTGCCTAACCCCCTCTCCCCGTTCAGAGGTCGAGAAATCTCCAAGTATTTTATTTACCGTTGAGCACATGAATATGCACGACCGCCGTGCTAAACTGGCCGATGGTACAGGTGAACTCTCCGCTGTCGCTCTTCTTCGCGTGCTCGATGCGTAGCATCGTCAATAATTCGTTGTCCGTTCTGCAACAAACGAAGAATGCCGCAGTTTTCGTAATCCAAATCTTCTATTTGAATTTTAGAGTTTTATCCTTCTTTTCAGCGCCTTATCTCAGCCTCCAAGAAGGACGAATTTATTTTACTGTTAAGAATTTCGCCGAGGTTTCTGGGAACGTGAATTGAATCTTGAAGGAACATGATTTCAGGAAGAATAAAGTCAACATTATAGAGACAATCAGAGGTACTGAGTTTCTTACAATTTCTATTAAATAAAAAAATTATAACTGACACCCTCCTCAGCTTCATAAATTCACGAGGGTAAAAAGTCTGATTATTCAAGAAATCAAGGTACACGCCATTGCACTTAGGTGAAACAATTAATTTTTGAACAATAGACCGTCGGAAGAAAGGAAGTGTCCATAATTCTTAGTAAAGAAGGCCGAAGCGGGCCTTGATTTACGGTATTCCAACTCACCCATTGGTATGATAAACGTTGACGTGATCCGGGAGCGTTTCGCCATTTTTCTTCCAGACCGGATGGGGCACTTTCGAGCTGGGCCGTGACGGCCGGGCTATGCACGACAGCTCAATGATGCTTCCGGTCTTGTAATAGCGATCGCGAAGCTCGTTACTCGCCTCGTCCATGATTCTTATGTCAGGTGCTGTAAAAACATTAACAAAATATTTTAGATGTAGAAGATGTTGGGCTTATTAATATTGTCATTATTGACCTTATTGGTATATTTAGCGGGACTGGTCATATTCCACACAAATTTATTCAGTCCCAGTGTATTTATAATATAATCATCTACATTATTATTTATTTAAAATTTTTAATTTAAAATTAATGAAAAGGATTTATTTAATAAATAATATTACTTCGACTATAGAATTTAAAAATGAATATTGAAATAAATCAAATAAAATATTAATAAAAGGTCTTTCGGCTTTTCGAAAATAAAAGCTCCAAAAAGCCTGCGAGGCTCAATAACGCAGAATTTTATTTTTTAGTCACTTCCTTTTCCATGTAAAATTAAAAACCTTTTAGCGTTTTATTCTCCATTGTTGTTTCTTTCTGAATTTGAAACTTTTCAATATTTACTTTAGAATTACAATATTACAAAAGTCTTAATAGGATTTTACAATCAAACTTTTATGTCAAAGAAATTACAAAATCTTTTTCATGATTCAAAACTATTGAAACTGTACTGTAAAATATTACAGTAACCTGCAACCAACTCAGGTACAATAAAATCTAGCAAATATAGGCGCTTAAATACATTTTTATTTATAGCTACGATTCCATAAATGTTTATGTTACCATCAAATTCCTTTTCTTATATTTATCAATACGGCCTCAAAGGATAAAAATTCTAGAAAATACAACAGAATCCACCGAGGCAATAAGTAAAATTGCTCGTCCTCCTACGACTTCAAAGAAAACTTTGTACACTCAGCAGACGAAAAAAAGAGAATATAAGAACGCATCTTCCACTTCAATATCATGCCGCAACGACGGCACACAAAGTGCGGTATTCATTACGAAAAAGGGGGAGTGGGGGGACGCACAAAATAACGAGCAAAAAAGCTTGGAAGCAATCGAGAGAAGATGATCCGAACGAAAAAAGAGCCGATGATTGCTTTTCTCGATGTACGTCGAAGTACGTTTCAGCCACTGCATAAATTTTAGGTCCTCAAAAGCGAAAAGCGATATACATACATTGGCCGGCGAGAGGCGCAAAAAGCAAAGAGAGAATCCTATCTAGCAAAGTACGTATCGTCAGCTGCAGCGTAAAGCGTCACTCGAGGCATAAGTTCCTCGTCTATCGGAAAATTCCCTTTTTTCCTCTCTGCACTCTCCGACGTCGAAGCTGTATGTCGGACAGCATTAGACGGCTTATTTTTTAATGGCTTATGACGATCGCGTCGCGAAAGCAATCCCCCTTTTTGGTCTGCCGGCCGGACGGACAGCAGCGGGATCAGGAAGTATCAGTTTTTTTTTTTGCGAATATTCGACCGCTTCATTGTTTTCACCCGTAAGAATCGATGTGTACTGGGTCGAGTATGACTGGAGGCATGTATATCGGCGTACAATGCACGTTTCTGTGTGTGCGGATCTCTCCGCACTTATGTTTGCGCTTGTAAATATGCGCGCGCGTCTGCGTAAATACGAGCGCCGGCATGCAGGTATGCGTCCTTCGTAAAACGGATTGACATTAAGGGACTTTAAACTTTTATTTACGGCTGAACGTATCTTTTTCTGCAACGTTACTGTCCACTTCTTTTCCCTAGTAAAAAAAAAGCTGTCAAAGTCGAGAATAGGTCTAAACGTTTAATTTTCGTGCTGTAAAGTTTGTTATTAAACACAGCTTCGTATTTGTTAAGTTAAATTGCTCAAAACTCCTTCGGTGTATTCGTGCCTTGCTTTAGAATGCATAGTTGTATTAACTAATCCCACGAATTTTCCTTTGCAAGTTAATGTTGCGAGATGTCGGCTATTAATTAATTCAGCAAATGCATGTGAAGTTTATTATAACATATTCGAAATTCAAACATGTATAAATACATATTACAGCTACTTTTCAGCACGCGATTCCATTATTATATCAATTTAATAATTAAAAAGCGTAAGTAATTTTATCCAAGATTCCGCAAAAAAAGAAATCTCGCGGAAAATTTACAAACAAAAACATTATTCACTGCAAAGCACGTTGCATACGCGTAATATGTGTACCATCAACTCCGCGTAATCTCTCGCGCATTTAAAACCTGCACTATTTTCGCGCGTTTAAGCCCCAAAAAAGGCAGGCCGCATTGTTTTTCTCGCCTGCGCGGGGGGAAGGGGGAGGGGGCGCGTTCAGGAGCAGCGTGCGCGCGTCAAGAGAAAATAAACATTATGGAGAAAAAGCTGCGCACCTGGGGCGTTTTAACCGGTATTTAAAACGCTGCTCGCGCCGCGAGCGAACTCTAAACTTCCGCGAAACAACCGTGACACCGAAAAAAAAGGCCGCGTCTCCTCGTTCTAATTGAATCCTCGCGCCGACGAAATTTTAATCGAGGGCCATCATCCAACAGTTCGACCCGACTCTCGAGTGGAAATTTTGAACGAGGGAAGGAAAGAGGTTGGGAGGGAAGCTTTCCATTACGTCGGTCAACATCAACGTCAGATACCCGGTTTTTTGCTTTCTGACGGCGCACCAACAACTTGCGGGAACTTGAGAAACGATCTCTGTTTTGAATGAAATTAGCAGCCTGGGGAATTGTGCGATGAATATTGATAGATAGATGTACTATATTTTTGATTCAGTGAGGAACAATGTTTCGTTAGTTCGTAGATGCATGAATAGGGCGTAAAAAATGTATTTCTGTCGTGTATTTGCAGTTTCATTATGTGCACGTTTTTACAGAGTCTTTTATATTCGCGTTTTGCCCTTATTTTTATTTTTTTGCAATGTACACTTTAAAACTAGAAAACACTTTTTTTTACAAAGAATTGTTTTCTTTTTACGAACTGTCAACTTTTAAGTTGAAAATAAAGCCAAGCTATTAAAATACAAAATTTTCAAGTTAATTTCTTTGAAATTCAATTCATGTCTAATAAGTTACTTTTCAAAGTTATAAAGAAAGCGAAACTATCAAGAAGCTATGAAAGCTTTATTGAAGGATACGCTGTCTCTTATTAGTAGTAACATTGAACTTTTTGTTTTTGTTGAATCTGTTAATTAACTTCCCTTCAATAGAAAAAGTTTTCTCCCATATTTCTTAATAAATAAATACTTTTCTTCTTGAAACTCTAAAACGATATTATAGAAAAATGAAACGTCTCTAATCTGCGCAATATTTTCTCGCGGGAAACTATATAATTACACTCCCGCCAAGCGCCATAAATATTACGCTGAGCAACAGAGAAATGGCCTCCCCTTTTAAAGCTTCAATCTTGCAAAAATCCTCTATTTTCTCTAAAAAATAAAAGTCTTCGACATTTTTTAAAGAAAACTTTTAACAAACCATGACTCGCGGACGCTCCGTAAAATAGCGATCACAATGCAAGGAGCTGAAAAATGATGGATCGCGCGCTGCGGAGAAATGCTCGCGCATTCAGACCTAATTGAATGAGGTCACATTAAGGTATACATAACGACAAGGAGCGTCGGGGCACGATTAATATTGCTGCTACCGAAAGGGAGGAAGCTGTTGATGCTGCAGGCAGCCTTTCAGCGATAAACGAGCCGCGACTATTACCAGTATGTTTTCCCATAGAAAGTAGGTCGCCCCGCGGAGAAGAGACGATAAACAAACACCGCCTACGATTGTACTCAATCGCCTTGCGGAGTTTTTTCGCCATTTGATGAAGGGATTTTTCGGCTTCGCGTACGGATGGAGTAAAATAAATACTCAGGAGTGTTCAGTATGATGTTTGCGGGAGCATTATTTTGAAAAGAAATGTTTTTTTTAAGCGCGTATTTAGTTATAAACAAGTTCCCTGGTAGAAATTGAAAACATTTTTAGAGCAAAAATTGGCTATTTTAAAAAAAAAAAGTGTTATAAATTACCAAAAAATGCTCCTTAATGAGCCAATAAATGCTAATATTTTACCTCAAAACATTAAAAATTGTGTGTTCTAGAGTGTTAGTAAGTATTTATTCAAAAGTTTATTCCCTGGTAGAGATGGAAAACATTAAATATCTATTTATAAGGTATTTTCAAAAATTTTATGTATAAAATAGGTATTTTTACTTCCTAGTTAACTAACTTTAATGTAACGATTTTTTTCATGGTCGGCGGACTTTTAA
>JAWWML010015998.1:0-22642 GCA_035047165.1 Ormyrus rosae | reverse complement strand
ATCTTTTTTTTTCTTCTCATATCTCAAGTTACGATACAGAATAGTAATTTTTACTCCTTTTTTTCTCTCAGTGTATGTTAAAGTTCGCCATCTTGACCCTTAATTATAGTCGAGCGTGAAATGAAAATCTCGGAAGAACGATTCTGCAGCATTTGATCTAATGAGATGAATAAGGAGATTGTCTCTGGGCCTCGGTCCCAATTAGCGAAAGCGCAATCGTAATTCTGTCGAAATGCACGGGACTTATCGGCCGAACAGCCAGCCTCATCGTCGGTCGAGGATTGCGACGTGTCGGGTATATACCGGCGCGTCGCGTGGGCAGTCCTATCCGTTTTTTTTCCCCTCCTCCCTCCTCCTCGTTCGCGCGTCTTATCCGCGTTAATTGACGAGGCGCGTTTCCGCGGAAATTTACGAGCGCGATTTTCCACCTCGAGAGCTCTCGGCTTTCTTTCCCGAGAGCGGAGAAGGTGAGGTTCGCCGTGACGAGAAGAGAGAAAAAAAAAAGAGAAGGAGCGTCGCGCCGCGCGCGGCTTCTATTTTCGTGAGCGACGGGAAAAGGGAGGGGGAGGGGGAGAAGAACGAGGGGCCAGACGGAGGAAATGAGTAAGAGGCTATTGTCTTTCTGTTCGGGGACTTTTTGGACGGAGTCGATGTACGCGCCTTTTAATTGCGAGCTATGAGTCTTCGTTGGGACTTTTTGTTGCCGCGCCAGGCAAATTTCTTTTAAATCTTCAAGTCGACATAATTTCCCTAGTAATTATTGGGTTTCTCGGTATGAGATTGTTTAAATACAACGTCAATATAGTTATTGATGAAAATGAAAGGAACGGGTTTTGTCTTTAATTTAACTTCTTACTGGAATCAATTGTAGACATTACTAAAGGAATCCAAGCATGAAATAAGTTTATTTCAAATAAGAGAGTACATTTTAAATCTAAATTATACACAGATTTGAGTTAATGCAGAAAAGAGCCGGTCTCCTTTTACTGATTTTTCCCGAACATGATTTATCGCTTGAAACTATGAAACTCGCACCGCGAGAAAAAACTAAAACAAACAAAACAACTCCCGCCAGCCGACTAACTATTCTTCACTTCCTCTGCAACGAGCTTACGAAATCAATTTGGCTTATTAGACGAAACGCGAGAGCACAAAAGAGCCAGCAGAATTAGCCGTGTAAGCAAGCAGCAGGAGAACGACCTTAGGCCAGGGGAGGCTCGCGCAGTCCTGAAAGCGCCGCTAAATCGGTCTCTTGAACCCGCGCCAAGCTTTTTCGGCCCGCTGGAACACGAGGCATCTTCGCTCTCCAGGCGCCTCGCAGACGGAAATAAACGAGCCAGCCTCCGACACGACGTGGTCATTTTTTGCTTTCTGCGCGGTACCTTTCTTCCCTCCCTTCGTCCTCTTTTCTCGTTTAATGGACTGGCTACTTTCTCCTCGGTCGTCGCGCGAAAGATTAGCGATTCTTTCTCCTTTCATCCCGACGCTTAAAAGCCTCTCCCGGCGCGAACGGCCCTCCCCCCCCCCGAGTCGAGGTGACTCCGCGAGAGTGAATATATATCGACTCGAGAAAACGTAATGGCTCTCTGACGTTGCGCAAAGAGTTCGCGTAATTTAGCGGCTGCCGCGCGGCGCGGCAAATAACAATATGAGCGTAATTGGTGATGCCGCGCGTTTCCCAACGCCGATGCATGATTCATCGTCGCTCGGAGAGAACTGTGTTTTCGCGCGCCGGGAAAAATTGAACGCGCCAGCTGTGCCGGCGAGGTCGCCGTTTCCGGTAGGAGGAATATCGCCTGGGAATCGCTCCCGACGCCGACCCTCGACGACGATTCGTAGGCAGATATATACGCAGCCGCCGCCGCCGCCGCCGCCGCCGCCGCGCGAGTTGTGGGTGAAAAAGGAGAGAGAGGCAGGCCGACTGCAATTGCGCGCGGCGCCGACTCCTGTCATTGGGGAGATCCTTGTGTTGGCGGCACTTTTACTTTTGCGCGTGGAGGGGAGTTTATTAAATAATTTTCGGTAAATCATCGCTTTCAATGGGGCTTTGTGAGCTTCAATGTCGCTCGGCTTCGACAATGCTGGAAGGTGTTGTAAATTAACCGCGATTTATTACGCTCCGCTGTCTCCGAATATAATGAGCGTGGTCTTAGACTTGACGATTCGAGTTTCATCATTTTTTTCTTTTCAATCTTTGAACTGAGGTGACAAATTGGAATTCCAATTTACTGTCTTAAAAAAAAATTGTTAGGTAAATGCGTACTTTCATGGCCACTGGTTACATAATTCGAACAAGAAGGATTCTTTTATTCAAAAACGTTTTCATAACTCATTAGTAAATTTGACAAGTTAGAGTCAAGTTAAAAATTATAGCCTTATGAAGATCATCTGTAATCTTCTAGTTTCATACGATTTTTACTTTAACATTTAGCGCTGATAAATTATCTTTCAAATTGCAAATGTAGGAGTGTGCATTTTATATACAACAATTCTTGCACTGAAAAATAACGTGTAGCACTCAATTATTTAAAATTTCAATGCTTCGCAGGCACTAAAATTTATCGCTTTTGTCAGTTCTTTTAACTTTATAACTTCAGTCGTGCACGCTTTTACATAACCGAAGTAACAATTTTTTTGCCCGATGTACAAAAAAATTAATTCTTAATGCAGATTGCGAACATATACTTTAGCAATTTTCAATTCTATCCACTAATTAGCCAATCCTCAAATTATAAACGTCGATCTAGAAATTTACATGTTCAAAATGGATTGTTTTTCGCAAAACCACAAGTTAAATTCACTATTTGAAAAAACCCATTAGATGCTCAAGCAAGACTGTACCCATCCGTGAGAAAGCTGCCGTTGGCGAAAGCGTCCAAAAATGATTTGTTTCGGACCTCACCGCAAAGCGACTCCGTCCATTATAAAGTATCAGGGAAAAATCCCACTTCGGATCTCCTAAAATAGCAAGTATCCAAGGAAAATCGCGCGCCTTCGCCGCGTGCATAAATATACACACGAGGAGGATCCGCTGTCGCGCGACGACATCTGCCGTCGACAAAGCTTTCCATAGAAATTTTGCGAAACAGAATCGACAAACGGCTGGGCGACTTTTCGCGCGCGCCGGAAAGTCACTCTCGGCGGGCGATGAATGTATGGAGATCGCGTAAAACGGTGAATTCTCATTCAGAGATATATTCGAACACTTCCGTCCGTATCGGACGGGAGATTTGGTTTGGTTCACAATTTTTTTTTTTTTTTTTTTTTGTACCGTTAGTACAGAAGCGTTTTTATAGCTCGTATCGTATGACAATAGTCTGGCTTTTTTTTTGTGAAAGTGTAACGTTTCCTGCATTTCACGGTTTCGCTCGCTTTGGAAAACGAGGCAGTCATAACAAGCGACTGATATTGATTACTTCGCTTTACTCCGCGATTCTTTGGATAATTTTATGCAACGCTGAGCTGACCGACGCGAATAATTGATAAAACGCGGTTCTTGTCTTTCAGACGATTTCACAGTTTAACAATTCTTCTTTTGTATCCCGTAAAATGTATGTGCAAACGACAAAAAGCTCTTTTTGGTATTTCGGCTCGAAAAATAAAACGTAGGAGTTTGAGAAATTTTAAAAATTGTGAAGTTTATAAGTATACAAAATTTTAAGGTCAGCATCAAAGTATTACAATCATTTTTACGACGGTGTCAATAAGCTAATTTCTATCACTTTCACGGGATTATAGAAACTTTCACGTCAACTATAAAAACAGTTTTCTCCGCATAATCAAAATATTGAATCTCCTCTTTGATTCATTCGAACGCGAAGTCGCACCAGCGATTAAAAAGCCAGAGAAAAAAAAAAAAAGAAAAGTCCACTGAAATTTTCTATTTCTCTCCCCCGTTTCATTTCGCCGTCGGTCAACAAACGAAACGGCGGGCCTCGTCGAAAGCGATATGGATTTTTATTTCACAGCAGACTGGCGATATTAATTAGCCCATCGCCGTGCCATCGCGTGGAACGAAAGCGAAAAGTCATCGTTTTTCTTTTCGGTCCGCAGTCTAATTGGTACACCACTCGTGCTCGCGCTTGGAAATTCCAATTAACGATTCCGATGGGTTCTTTTTTTTTTGCGCGCGCGGCGGCGCAAGGAAAAACGCTGGTCAAATGGTCAGCCTCGTGTGACCGTTTTCTTTGTGGCGTCGCGCCGCTCGACCGAGAGGGAAAGTTCGTATATTATTGGGGGGACTCGGAATATCCAAGGCTCGCGAGCGTTTCCTGTCCCGCTGTATTGTCGTTTCTTTCGCCGCGAAAAAATATTCCACCGCGAGCTTTTCGTTGTTGCATCGGCGCGCGCTTCCAAGTCAGAAATGCAATTCCGTTTTTACGGGCTGTAAATTCGCCTCCGCGAGAGAGCCGCGTTTAACGGAGTTTCATTCAACGGCATGATTATTGTTATGTAAATACGACGATCGAAGTTTTCCAATAGCGTTGCGCAACGAATAAAGAGCCTTGTGAATCACGTATTAGGCTAAAATGTGAAAAAAATCCATTGTTTTATAAGTAACGTTCTTGGCCGCGTAATGATTCATTTTACTACTGTTTTATCAAACTGTGGTAAAAATTTGCTTCGATTCGAGCGCGAACGAAATTATTCGCGAAAACGTTCACGACCGCACTCCAAGCTCGGGAATAATAAAATCTTTAATGTTAAAACATTGATTACCCGCCTATACTTTACACTGCCGTTCGACGCGAAACGCCACCGATACAGCACCGTACACAAATTCAATAACCGCCGTTTCCATTAATCGACTTTCCGCAGTGAGGAAAACTCGACCAGCCTCGTCCACACCTCCCGAGTACTCGACCTCGTCGTCGCGAGAATCAGTTCCGCGCCGTATACAGTCCCTTCGTCGCAATTGAGCTCTTCGCGGGGGCTCTCTCAATTGATTATCCCCGGGTAGTTGGAGTTTCGCAGTGGAGCATTAGCACCGCGCAAAACTCTTCGCGGCGGGATTTCGGAAACTTCCCCGGGGGGAGGGGGGAGGGAGATCGCGGCTGCGACACTCAACAGGTCCTCGCAATAAATCGCGGGCTCTCCGTCTTGCTTCGAGAGCGGCGAACTCGCGCCGGTGGAAAGTCCGGCGCATTCGCTCGCCTGGCTGTGCACAATGCCGTTCGGGTAAGATAAGGAGAGGCTAAAGCGACTGCCTTTTAACAACCTACTGTTGCCGCGGGCCTCCGTGAGAATCTGAGCAGTGGGTTAAAGCCGTCGGGTAGCCACGTCGATATTTATACGTGTGCCACTTGCGATTTTATTAATTAGCTGGGATAAGATGATACTCGGGTTGGGGTACAATGGCTGGGTTGGAGTAATAGGAACGAGCGGGTAATTGTAGTGATTATGGGAAGTCGTTTCGAGTTAATTCTTATAAATTATTCCCTCCATTCGTTTCACGCGGGACTAAACAAAAAGACGTTTCCTGCTGAAAAATATTGTACTTCGCCGTGGATCGACGTGAAAGTTAAATAAAAGTAATTACCGAAAAAAAATGTCGCAATTATCTTTCTAAATTTTATACACCATCAATTCTAAAATTCATTGTCAACTAATACTATCAGTCCGAATGATAAACATCAAACTTTTTATCCGTTTGTTTTTCAATTGGAATAATTAGTAATACACAATATAAAATAATTCTCTACTGAAAAAAAAGTCAGTGACCTTAAAAGCATTGATCATCAAAAAAGAAACCATAAATTTAACAGAAAACACAGTTACAGATCACACAGCTCGTAATCAATAAGCGCACGACAGTTTCGCCGGTCGATCAAGCGCTCGTCTGCCGGAGCGAGAGAAAAAAAAAGAAACGAACGTTGCCCAAGGTGCGCGCACGGCATCAATGACACACACGCGACTCAGCCGCGGCAGGAGGACGCGCGGTCGATCAATTAAATTTCCCAAGCAGCGACGGTACAGTCGAGGCGAGAGCATTGGCACATCATTATTTCAAGGTGTGTGCTCTCTCTCTCTCTCCCGGCGGCGCGGCGATCAACGGTGTCGCTGCAACCGACTGCAAGTGTCTCGCGGGGAGAGCGACTTATTCGTCGTTCGGGAATCCACGCCGGTCGACATCCTTTCGCGCGGCTCGCCGTCTCCGACTGGTACGACTAATCGCGGGGGCCTCGTTGCGTAAGAAAAGCAAGAGCGGATCTCGGGATTACGGCCGGCGCGGAGCGCTCTGCACGTGAATCGCGGCTCTCCTCGCCGCCGGAAATCGGTATCGCGTTGCGCGGAATATTGTATTCGCGAAATTAACGCGTCGGGGAAGCTTTTTTTTCTTCGATCCTCTTATTCTGCGTATCCTTGTTTGCTGCAGCTGGATTGTTAGATATGAATCTCGAGGTGTCTATGGATTTAACTTATAAAATATTGTCTGATATAAATTCGCACAAGTGAAAATAATTGAATAAGCAAGTGTCTAAAAGGCACTACTTTAATAATTATCTTTTTTATTCATTAAATGGTTTATGATTCAATGCACTATAAGCTTTATTACGCTACTAAAAATATAAATGTTTTTCTCAAAGATTTTAATAGCCGCATTACGGATAATACATTTATTCAGCAGATATTAAACTCATTTTCTTTTCTTCGAAATTTTTACAGCACAACCTTAAAAATACAACGACTCTATTTTATTAAGATAAATAAATCAAACCTTTGCACACAAGCTAACGTTGACTATAAAACCTGATTGTTTCCCAAGAACAATAGATTAAGTGGAATAGATTAAGTTATAAATTTAGCCTGCCAGGAGGAAACGTCCAAACGTGCTGAACGACTCGAAACCACTCAAAGTACTCTAAATCAATCGATTCGAAAACGATCGAATAATGAACGAGTCGATGAAAAATCGATCTTATTTGGTAAAATAATTTACCCATCAATCTTGAGCAAAAAGCGACCTCTTTAAAAGCGTATGAAAAGTCGAGAAAATCGTAAAAAAAAAAAGAAAGACAGATAACCGCAAGCAAGTATCACCCAGTTTCCACGCGAGGAAAAAAAAAACAAAAGGCGGCACATTTATATTTACAGAAAATCCTTGAATTGAAAAGCTGCCTGCAAGCGCTTAGAAAAATAGACGGATGCATCATTTTCCCGTCGAGAAGCGTATTAATAAATTAAACTTACAAATCCAAAGTAATTCTCAAATTAAAATACGGGAAAAACTCTTTTTTTTTTTTATAAACTACACGCCGGAGACCAAGGACAAACACAAATGAATCACGGCGAAGTTCGCGTATAATTTGCGAGAACAGTCCGAGTCCGGCTTCGAAAAAGCCGAGGGGAAAACGTCGCCGCCGACGCCCCGAAAGTTTGAAGATCAGAAGCGTGCTGGGGAACTTTCGAAAAGGCAGAAAAAGGAGAAAAACAGAGCGCCAATAACCGTCCGGATCGGGAAAGTCCTTTCATCGGGCAGAGGAGCATACACACACACACAGACAGGCCTCCGTACTCGAGCGTATAGCCTCCTTACTCCGGCGCTCTTCTGCAATTTCCATCGGCTCTATTATTACCGACATGCACACGTAGGTCTCTCTCGGCGCGTGCGCGCATCAAGTCGGAGCGAAAAGAGAGCCGGCCTTTAAGATGCGCTCGCCGTTCTAGAATCCCGTTCGTTTATAAGCCTCGCTCCCCGACGACCGAGCGAAATTGTGACATACTCGGGGCTTCGGATCGCTAATGCATTCTCCCCTTCTTGGAATTAATTCGCGCTGCATTACGAATTCATTTGTACGAGTATCTTCGGCGCTGTTGTTGCGAGATTTTATCATTTCTATATATTATATCTTTAACGTAAACCTGCAATTTAGACAGACTGATAGACTTTTTCGCCACGCGAGCTCTCACAATAATTCGAAGGCGAATCTCTCTCTCTCTTTCGAGAGAGAGAGAGGGCAATATTTTTCCCGAGCTTGTGGGGATTAAAACAAAACAGGCCAAGAGAGCGTTTACCGCCGCGGAACCGTACCGTAACGCGCGCGCGCCTCTCTCTCTCTCTCTCTCTCTCTCTCTCTTCATTTTCCCATCTCCCATCTTAAGTAGTCGGACATGTGCGCGGTTTCCAGCCGCCCGATCGCGCGCGCCAACGCGTCGCCGCGGAAAGATGGTCCGAACGCTCGATTCTCAAACATTGGAAAAGCTCGCGGCTTCTCCTTTTGTCATTTGAATATACATTTTCACTTCGAGACACGGGGCAGTGGCAGCGTCGCGAGATGAAACGCGAAGGAAATCCACCGGCTTGTTCGCTTTGGCTTCGTAGAAATATTACTTGGGTGTGTGTGTGTGTGTGCGCGGGGGCAATTTCAGCGATTTGAATTCGAGCCCCCGTTAATCGCTGGCGTTTTTGACGAACGATCGCTTAATTACCGACGATGATTCGTGCGGCCGAGCTAAACTCTCGGATGATTATGGATTGCGCCTCTGTATTTGCGTTACGCAGCCGCGTAATCGTAGATTAATTTATGAAAGTGTTCCGAGTAGCTGTTGAGGCTAAATGTATGTATTAAGTTCAACCGCTCAAGACAAAGATTGTGAAAACGCGCGGGGATTCAATGAGTTTAATGGAAAAAAAAAAAGTCTAGTCTGCCGACTGCAGATGTATTTCGAGCTCGCAAAAATTTATTGCCCGTTTCCTTTTTGTTGCGTAAGGATAACGAGGCAGACCTGCTTTTCGCGTTTAAAATAATATTTTCTTTGTCGGTAACGAGATTTTCCGAGGAGCGATTGTTTTGTTTCCCTAATTACAGCAAAATGACAGTAGCGCATAATTACAGTCGGCTACTTTTGACCTTTACGGAAAAAAGTAGTATACAATTTTTAAGCGTTTAAAACGTGCATTGATCGGTGGATTAATCGAAGAAAAAGCCAATAACAAACACCAGCGGACAATCTCGGCCCGGTTATCCCGTGAAAAATTCCAGCTACAAAATAGGCGAGAGTGTCGCGCAAAATAAGAGCGCAACCGACGCGACTTACGTGCAAGTCACTCCTCTAATTTGGACATTCCCGCTCGTTAACTTCCATGACATCCTCTTGCTGTTGTGGCGATTATCTACTTTGAAATCCCCGAATAACCGTATCAATGGCGCTCGCGTCCTACAGTCCCTTTTTCGGGTCGAACGGCGCACTAAATCTTTCGATCGCTCCGCTTCATTGATCAACGAATGCCGATACGAGACTTTGTCGGCTGCTTACTTCCGATTGATTCTCACGACCGTCTCGCCGCGAGACTTATTTTAAGCTCCGTTTCGGTTTTGATAGAGAGGTAAGACTTGAAATACTTGCTTCTGGGGAATTGTCCCACGGGATTCTCGGACTGGGACTCGTAAACGTTTACTGCTTCCTCGGTTGATTCCGCGTTCTAAATACACGAGAATTTAATTAAATAACCAGCGGAAACTAATTCTCGACTCTATTTCGCCGCAAAATTAGCAGACATTCGAAACAGCTGCCAATTCGGTAATCCAAAGCACTCGGATCGGACGGTAAATCGAGCCCGAAACCCTCCCGGTCTCACTTGGGCAGCTCTGCTCCTCCAAAACAGTCGTGCAGGCGACATTAAAAAGTGAATTATCCGGGCGGCGTAAAGCTGCTTAGACACCAGAGCTCGTGCACGGGCTTCGCTAGATAAAAAGAGAGAGGCGGCTTTTACGCCGCGCGGCGAGTGGTGGTGGCGGCGGCGGCGGCGGCGACGGCGGCGGCACGTGGAAGGAGAGAGACAGTGCACACGCAGGAGGAGGTGGGGTTATGGAGTGCGGAGGCACTTGTCGGAACATCGTCCGGCAGTCAGGCTGAAAACAGCGCGAGGCGCGCTTTAAGCCCCGCGCGAGCGCACACGAACCGAGGAGAGGGCTTCGATTTTCCGCGAGTAGTGCCATCGAGCTCGAGTCCTCGCCGCGAGTGTTATTGTCGTTCGGCTGTGAGTTGTGTGCTACACCCCCACCCCCTCGCCCCGAGTGCCCCGCTGTCCCTTTCCCGGAGAAGAGCCCCGACGAGAGACTGTCCATAAAGCAAGTGTCATGTGACGGTGCCGCCGCTCTCTGCGAGGTCTTGTTTCGGAATTTCGGGCTCTCCGCCTTTTTCCCGATGTACACCGAGTAGAGTTTCACTCGCGAAAGTGCTGCACCGCAAAATCGATCGACGAACGCAGCCTCCTCGCGGGCTGCTAAAAATACACGTCAGGCAAAAAGGGACGAGAGGAGAGGAGGGACTGGCGCGAAAAATGAGAAGCTGCCGCTCCGCGGGAGAAGTGAAGGTGTCGCTCGAGTTTTCTGGGCGCGACGCGAACGCGAGATTCTAGGCTGCTCTGCCCTCAGGGTCAGAAGCGCCAGGCGGCTTTGCCTTTTTTTGGGCGGCTGCTTTTCAAAACATGGAGACGCGAGAGTAATGCACGGAGGCTTATTATTTCTCTGTTCTTTTTTACCTGACCGCGTGACGTCAGGTGACGTTATTAGCATATAAACAGATGCGTTAGTCATGCTTTTGAGCTTGACTTGCGCTGAAAATTTTGAAACGCTTTCAAGGATAGTTTAAACGGACGGTTTAACCGTGTTTATCGACTGAATTAACGTATGTTATACTTTAGTTTTTAAAAAACACGATACTTCAATGAAATATTATACGAGCTGAGATCAGCGATTAACTCCGGACTGTACAATCTAGAGTTTGATACGTAAAAGATGATCAAAATTTTCGTTACCAAACGTAAACTTTAGCGATCGAAGCATAAAACTCTTCATTTAACTTTGACTAAGTTTAATCTCATTCCGCGAAGTCCATCATAAACATTGTCCGTCATGAGAATCTTTCCGAAACACAATACCCACGCATTTATCTACGCCGAGCATAAAAAAAATTAGTTTGGCATTGAAATCCTTTAGTAAAAAGTAAACGCTAAATTTCTGCTGAAAGCAAAACTAAAATCCCAACGAAACTCATTATCAAAATCCCCATTACGAATTTCGTAACAAACGAAAAAGCAAACCAAAGCCAAGCGAAGGGACAAATATTGACACGAATCCGTCATCGGCTTCATCCTCGGCGACGACTTCCCGAACGTCGGAGGAAAGCTAAATAAGCCGCGGCGGCGGCACACTTACGACGAATCAAAAGTTTCTCCTAGCCTGCACTGCGCCGTCCGCGCGCGGCGTCGTTTTCACTGCGGCCGGTGTGTGTGTGTGTGTGTGTCGCGAGAAGCCAAATACGGCATAGGGGCGAGCGGAAACGATCGGCGACGAGCGACTTCCGGCGCACGGCCACTCTCTCCCGCGGGCACCGAGGCCTCTAATCGACTCGACATCGACACCGACGCGCGGCACCCCGTTTTTTTCTTTTCTTTTTTTTCGCCTCGCAGTCTTCTCTTTTGTCTCTCTCTCTCTCTCCGCGTCTGTTTTTGCGCCATTTTTTCGCAGACGTTGCGGCGAGAAGGCCTGATGCCGGCCGTCTCGTCAAGGTTTCGTTGGCCGTTTGCTTCGGCGCTCTCGGTTTAAGTAACGAGCGTCTTTTTGACATTGAGGGTCCTTTTTTTTTCCGAGCGCTTAATGTACCGAGAATTGATTTTGTATCAGGTGTTGCTACCGCGCCGAGAACCGGTTTAATTGGACACTAAACAACTAGTCTCTTTATTGCGGATGTAGATTTTTGATTCGGTTGCGCAAAGCTCTCTCTCTTTCCCGCGTTTATTGATTAATTTCACTTTCTCGTCTTTTCAGCCGGTCGACAATAAAGAAGCGTCGAAATTTCATAAAATAGACGCTTTCACGCAAAGGTCTCTCTCTCAATTGAAAAGGAGACGGCCGCGCAGCATAATACATTGGCTCGACAAAAAAAAAAAAAAAAAAAAATCCACCGCTCGTGTGCAGCTACGAAATCGCTTCCTGCGCCTGGCGAAACTTTCACAATGGACGATAAAGTGACACCGTAATCGGGGACGGGAGAGAAGTAATCGCGCCGCCGGCCATTATTATTCGACCGGCATCAAGAAAAGAAAAAAAAGAAAAAAAAGAAAGTCTCCCGGGGACTCGATGCAAATGCGAGAGAGACGGACGAAAATCGCGATTCCTGCGCTTCGTTTGCGAATCGCGCGTCACGAGCGCAAAGTCGAGAGCTTGGGCAACGTCGCGCAGCGCGCGGAGGCGGCTTAGGGCTCGCGAAAGTTTTTAGAAAGGTGCACACCGGCCCGCGGCGCGCGGGGAAAATTGCCGCGATCATCGGAATTCGATGGGATTTTCAGCCGCGGCTGCTGGGACTCGCGATGCGTCGAGCTTCGAATGCTTAACGAGGACTCGATCGAGTCTCTCTCTCTGTCTCTCCGATTTCGCCATTTCGTCCTTTTGTCGAGACTCGCTTTTTTTCGTTTGCGCTTTTGGCATTTGCCAAGATGTACGTTTGGTATTCTTTTCCGTGCCGCACCGTCCGCAGTATCTGGAACGAAATGGGATTTAAGTGAACCTTGCGTCTAAACCGTGAGAAAAATTCGTTTCTGCGCTCTTTCGCAATTGAACGACGTAGGCGAATACCGTGCAATGATGCACTTTTCTCAAGCTGACTCGTTAAATTCTCACTCTGCCGTAACAGAGTTCTGTTTGGAAAAATCCGTCGTTTCACCCTGGTTTCGTGCGCCGCTGCAGTTTTCCGAAGTTGAAATATGGAAATAAAAACGCAAAACGGCGCTCATTAACCTTGCTTATGACACACAATCTCCGTAAAGTCGTGTGAAAAAATAGTCGTTACTGGAAGGCTCTCTCGGCGAAAATGGAAAATTTCTTCATAAAACGCTAAACAACAGCGAGGAAATTTGGGTCGAGAGCGGGAATATCTAACCTAGACGTGGATTGGTAATTGAAAAATCGCGCTCATTTCGAGTGAATTTATCGGCCTCTTCGAAAGCCGCGCACGAAGCCTCTCCTCGAAAGTTACGTTTCACTCCTCTCCTCCTCTTAACAAGCATGCTTTTTCCCGATAGGCATGCAAAGCAGCCGCGCGGCGATCGAAGCTACCAAAAACTCGTCGGATGCAGGCGATTTTCTCCCAGACTGCCTAACCCACATATCGCGAAATCGATAAAGCTCTCTCTCTCTCTCGGGGGGGAGGAAAAAGCGACGTCGCGCACTTTCGGAAATCGCGTGCCCGCGACTCATTATCGGTCGCCCGCGGCTCGCGCCGCGCTTCGGGCGTCTTATCGGACTGTGACGTCTTCATTCGCCGGCCCGACGTTGGAAACTTTGTTTGTTCTCCAAAAGTAAAAAGTCCCGAGGCGCTCGCCGATGCGCCTTTCCGAGGCTTTTCACTGCACTTTAACGTGACTTTTCATGCTTTTGCAATTACGGATAGTTACCGCGTTTTGAATTAGTGGAGCGTGCCATTTGTCTTCGGCGGAAAAGGGATGGAATCGCGATGAATGAAGAGGCGCCTGCAACGTCAAGTCCTTTGTAAGATACACTTTCGAGCGACAAAACAAGGCAGTTCAGCCTTCGGTTCGACGTTTAGGAAAAGTTTCTAGACGGCCAAATCAAATAGTTGAGGTGGGAAGGTTATTAGCGACGTTTTGTCAAAAAGGAAAAAGTATTTTTCAAAATTAAAAAATAGTGACACGTTCAAAAGTACAACGTTAAACCCGAAAATGCATCAAAATGTCACAGAACTTTTATTTCTATTTTAATTTTTCTTCCGAGGTAATAGTTTTTTTAATTTTTCACAATATGACGCTCATTTGCGTTAAAACCAGTGAGTCATTCAAGGCTTAAGAAGCTTTAAATTGCTAAACAATTACACTTAAATCAAGTAGTATAAATTTGTTTTTTAATTTTTTGCACTTAAAAAAATTTAGAAATTGGTAAAATGCAACGATTAAAAATCTCTATAAGATATCTTGAATATTGGAAGATCAGCATAAACATTTTTTCGCGATTTACAGGTGAAATTTTACGGATATATATTGAGAGTTTCACTTTTGAATCGTTTATTTTTGGCGATCGAAAGCTTTAATTATGCCCTTCTGACGTGCAGTCCGTTTGACAAATTACTTCTTCAGTTTATCTGTGGAATTGGTGCATCCTCTCTTCTCGTTCGTAAATTATAATGCTTTTAAGTGAAGATCCTTTTTAATTAGCGCGGAATAGCTACAATTTTTCCGACTCTCAACTTTCTAAAACCTCTCAAACTAATAAATACGTATTCCCCACGCAAATACGAGTGTAACAACACCCGGTAATTTAACCGCTAACGAATTTCGATCGCAGGCACAAAACTGCCCTACCCCGGTTTCCAATTACCCGCTCATCCGAGTCAAAGACGAAAATCCACCGGGGAAAGACGAGAAGCACGCGCGCAGAAGCGCGAAAGTTCGCCTCGGAAGGAAAATTCGCACACGGAGGCGCGCGATTAGGTCGCAGTCACCGGCGCCGGTCGGAGCAACGACACGCGAGAGAGGCTCTCCCGAAAGGCTTTCTCCGCGCCGCGCGCGCACCGGGAACTTTTACTTTTGCCGCCGCAGGCAAATTCACGGGCATTATACAACTTTGAACGACAGAGAGAAACTCTCTCTCTCTCTCTCTCTCTCTCTCTCGGCCTCCCGCGTGATCTTCCGCCGATGCGTGAGCGCGAGATGCCTTTTGTTCAGGCCGTTTAGACGCGAGGAAACGTGTATGCGGATTTTACGAGGCTCTCTCGTGGACGAGAGAGACCGAGGCGCTCGGCTGCGCGAGTAAAAGTCTTTCATTTCATTCGAAAACGTTGCACCGATATCCGTTTTCGTCAAGCTGACGTCAAAGTTCACCGAATGCTTCCGTTACCTTTAACCGAGTTTTTTTTAACTTTCCCCGAAAGTAGAATTGCGCGTTCTTAATTCATCGGGATTTTACACTTAAGCGTGGCAATGTGGGTTAAGTAGATATTTTCTTGAAGCTCTTTCGGAATATTGATTGCGATACGTAGATGCTTTATTGATATTGTTCCATTCGTTTTAAATAAACTTTTAAGCTCGTAAACGAGATATTTTAACTCGTTCCGTTCAACGAAAGTTCAATCGAAAAGAATTCCGGTACAAGATGCTCTATTTTTGTTTTTGCTTCTTAACGACTCGACCTACATTTACATAGATAAAGCAAGCAGGCTGAGGCGCATCGCCTAAAAATACATTTCCTTTAAGATCGCTCTTGGTGTAAGGTATCTGGAAAACTCTTGATTTTTTATAATTATTTGGTGGTCAGAATTTTACAATTACGAAACGCAACTTTAATGAAGCTGCCACGAGACAAAATGTCTGAACTGTTCGCTAATTAAGAAAATTAAGGGAATGAATTCATTAAAGCATCAAAAGGAGGTAACTAAAATGAAGACATACAAGTGTAAAAGTTTCACAATTAAGGTGTCACAATACTGGAGCTTCACTCTGGCCTGACAGTATATTCAAATTACTTGAATTTTAGCACTCGTATGTCCAAACTGAAATTAATTAAAACATAACAAGCATCAGACATAAGCAACGTTACCAAACCGTTATTTAAGTTATTAAATCTTCGCGAGTACTTTGCTAAATTTTTATATGGGCGAACGATTACGTTTTACTTACATTGTAAAAGCTGCTATAAATGTAAAAAGTATATTATTATAACATTTACCGTCCTCTTAATTTTATTTAAAAACTAATTGATTCTTTTAGTACCGTGAATTTTTCTTCCAAAGAAGGCAACGATCCTCAATAATTCTGTTATCGTACCTACGTACTCTTTGCAGTGTTGCAACAAGTACATTTTTATAGTACAGCCTACACAAACCATTACTTCGGGTTACATAATTATTTTATGCATACCTACAATTCCTCGCGTAAAAGTATGTCCTATCTCTCGTTGCTTATGTAATTTCAGTACCGATCGTGTAATGCTTATTCATCCTGCTACATCTTCAAAATGTATAAACATGCATTTCGCAACCCAGTCAAGTTATACTCCATTCCTTTTATTCAAAATAATCACTGGACAAACTCGCTTCTGAATTCAAATGACAAAATTCTCGCCGATAAATAAAAAGTAATATTCCGCTCCTCTAGAAAAGCGAGCGGCCTGCGTGCATTTCCGAAGTAGGATTTCTAAGCGGGCCGTTAGCCGCCTCCCGCGGAAGGCGCCCTCTTCCGAACATTTACACCTTGTTAAACGCCTAATTAATGCGGCCCGCGCGCGTAAGACTTCCGAAGTGTGTAAGCGTATACGCACGAGAGCCCGCCGGTAACATCATTAATTTCATAGCGCGACTTTCTTCGCGCCGGTTTTTATCTCTCTCTGCCTTAATTTAATACCAGTTTACCTTTTCCAAATTAGAACAGCTCCCTCGTTTTTCATTCGCGCTCTGACTGCTGAATTTTTTTTCACTTCTTATCTGCTAATTGATAATTCTTTGAATACTCATTGCTGATGATTCGCGTCATCGTCGGTGTAAACGAAAGTTACGCGTACTGTCATGCAGCCGCGTCAATTTCACAAAAACAGTCAATGACTTACGTATAAAACCACTTGTTCTTTATAACCACCAGCTATTTAATATATTCCATTCTGTCTTGGAGAAAAGTTGCAAACAATTTTGCTTAATAAGTTGCCAACGCCGAAGTAAAGAGAAAATTTTTCTACTTATAATTGTAAATCGAGAACGCACATGTTCACACTCATTGAACAAATTAGGACTCGGTACAGGTTTTAAATCTAAAATGAAAGTCTGCTACCTGGGTTCATACTTTCTGTGCAGCCTGCCAGTACAAACTTGTTTCTTCATCCTCAATTTATTAAACCGGATGTGCACTCGCGGCTCTAATGTCTTTTCTCTGTAAAACTGAGATTGCGTACGGAGTAAGCAATTCTTTTCGGAACCTCGACCGAACGCTCTTTTAAATTCAGGCTATTAGAAACAAAATACTGTAAATGTTATTCCTTTGGCTCATAAGACCGTTAAACTCTTTTATTGCTTGGATAACTTACATGTTAAAAGTTATTGAGTGTGTCATATGCGGGAAGGCTGTGATAACGATAAAGACATAACGGGGACTTGCGCTACCTTATAGGCTTCTTTGCCAATACAGTATTACACTCGGCTTAGTGAAATAAGAAACTTTATTTTTAATTTTATAACCAAAACTTTTTGAATAAAGAATTTTATAGATAATTTTTCAGAAACAACATTTAACGTGCAATTTTGCAAAAAAAAACGGGTTTAATTGGAAAACGCGATCTTGTTATTAAAATTTTATAAATCAAGTTCAGATTGATGTTTCATTATTTCAGATAACGTGCGTTTAATTCTATTCGTGAGAAAGGACGTAAGAATAACATTGTCATTAACAGAGTGATTCTATCATTCTATGAATTGCGGTTTTTTTCAATTACCGCGGAATTCTTTTAGAACGGGGTCGAGCTGCGGCTTTTAAATAAGCAATTATCAAAATAATATTGTTCCAGGAGTTATAGAAAATTTGTACTTTTCAAAAAACTACTTTTTCATGCAGAAATTTATCGGAGAGTAGGTGCATTCATTTTCCCAACGAACCTACTTAAAAAAAGATGCCGCAAGGTGAAATTTTATTTGTACCAGCTCTCTAATAAAACGCAAGGAAAAAATCAATATAAAAAAGAACAATAATCTCCGGCTCGCGCGTCGCATTCCTCGATTTCGGACCGCCTCGGCCGTTCCATCAGCCCCATTAAACCCTCGTCGAAGCCCAGGCGCGAAAATCAATTTAGCGAATCAAAGCCAATACACAGGGCGGAGAGCCCCAGAAAGGCGCATTCGGGAGTGTCGATAACCGAGCGGAAAAAAAGAAGGAATCTCGTCGCCTCCCGTCGCTCAATTCTCAGCTGCCGCCGCCGCCTCGTCGACGCGAGGTTTCGAGGTCGCGAGCCGTACGTGCCTCGATTAATCGTGGCCCTGCCATGTGCGCCGAAGTCTGCGCTCTTCTTTCCCCGCGCGCTTTTTTTTCGAACGTCATCGGCTCGTGCACACACCGAGCGCTTTGTCCCTTGTAAGCGATCCCGGGCTTCGATCGAAAGCGACGTTTTTACGTTGCTCATCTCGCCCATTTTTTTTTTTTTTTTTTTTTTTTTTTTTTTTGCGAGACGAGTTTTATTTTCGCGCGGTTTTTTCTGTTTTTTTCTTCGAAGCGAGCGATTGTCTTCGTTTTTTGTCGTGCTGCGAGATGGCTTTTGCCGATCATTAACGACTTTCGTCTCTGTACTTCATTCCAGTTTGGTTCAGAATTATTGCTTTCCTACTTTTATAATCAGCACATTATGGAAGATCGATTATTTATTGCGCACTTAACAGAAATTATCTGCACGTTGTTCATCAGACAAATGAAAATTTAAACCTTACTTAAAGAATACTTTATTCATATTTACTGCACAACACTTGCATAAATCGCGCAGAGTGCGGAAACGAGCGGAGAAAGAAAGAAAAAAAACATAATAATAATAAAGAGCGCACACGTTGCGCGGCCCAGATGTTTCGCTTTATTTATCGGCCGCGCGTTGTTAATGAAACGATATATACTTGACCCACACTTAAAGTAGGCATGAAAACGACGGTTACGTATCGCGAATGTATTTCACGACCTACAACTTTTTAGTAACTATATAATACTCTGCGCGCGCGCGCGCGCACTCGTTAACGAGGAACGGCGCGGAACGAGAGCTAAATGTATATACGCAACGCGTGTGACCTAGGCAGGACGCGCGCCTACCTCGGATGATTTATCGTCCCCTCGTAATTTATATTTCGAAAAGTAGCACTCGCCCGGCGTCCTGTAAATAATACGCGAAGCAATCGCAATTATCGTCGCTTATGAAACGATAACGTCGCCGCGTTCTGAAAAACTGAAAACGCAAGCAGTAAAATGGTGGCGACGGAGCATCGACTCAGCGTTTCGGGACGTGGCTCGACACACATACTATATCCCTTCCGAGAAAGAAAGAACGCTGTCGAAAAGCCAAGAGGCAGAGAAAATGCCCCCCCCCCTTTCTTATATTCCAGCTACTCTCCTCCGGCGCAGGCCTTGCCTTTGACAGGCCCATTACCGCGCGACGCCGGCGGAGGTAAGCCGCGAGAAAAGCGATTTTCCCGCCCGGAAAAAGCAGAGCGCGCGAGCGATTGCGTGGGCGTGTGGGCCGGCCTTTTGTGCCAAAGCGATTCCGCGGTGAAAAACCGAGCGTCCTTGAAAGTTGCCCTCGTCGAGAGGCTATGCTTTGCATTTTTCTCTTTTTTTCAAGCTCGTAGTTTCACCTTTTTCGGAAGGCGATTATAATAATTAATTTACGACCGACGTACAAATGCGAGAAAGCGGGTTCCATCGCAAAGGCTTACTCGCTTTTTGGTAGAAGAATCGAGGGTATTTAATTTGGATTTAAATTGAAAACTATAATTCCCCAAGCAGTCTCTTTTCAGTTCCTTTGCATGAGAACGTCTTCTTTCGCAAAACGAAACCTCCTCCTCCTCCTCCTGCCGCCGGCAGTAAGAAATATTAGAAGCATTTGCCGGTGAAATAGAAAAATTTCACGAGCAAATCGAGCCGAGAGCTTCCTTTCCTGAATGCATTAAAAACGAGCTCCGCCAGACAGCATTGTGCTGGATTTTCCAGTGAGAGACTGGCATATCTGCGCTCGCGATTGGTCCACTCGCGACTAGTACCTTTGGAAAAGCGAAGGGGGGAGTCTCTCGAGTGCCAGGAGAGAAATTGCCGGTGGATTTAATGAAGCGCCCCGCCGATTACCGGCCGAGCTTTGGCGCGCGTGCGCGCGACGTTTCACCTTTTTTTCTTCTTCTTTTTCCACAGAGACGACGCCGGTCGGAAGAAAAAAAAAAACACGTCGCGGGGATTTTTCCCGACGCGCGCTCGGGCTTCTGGTGCATTTATCCGAGAGAGCAGGCGCACCGTATTTTCCAGAGTGCGCTCGACCGGTTGACGAAGCATTTTCGAGAGGAGAGAAAGTCTCCTGGTGTGCTCCTGGGCTTTTTACGATTTTCTCGGCATTGTTCGATACTGCACTTATTCGTTCTACTTAGGTGCCTTTTATCGGACATGTCGGCCTAATGGAGGTCGCGTGGTTACGACAGTTTTTCAATGCCTTCGAGTAAAATGACAGATTGATTATGGTAATCCCCGCAGAGTTTATAGAGCAACAATAAACCGCACGAAAACTTCTCACCCGAGAGCGTCGTTAGCCCGCGAGAAGTGCGCCGGAAATCGTCGCGATCGCCTTTCTCCGCTTCTTTCGAAGCTCGCGCCAAAAAACTTTCGAGCACTTCCCAATTTTCCGGGAATCGTCAAAGGAGCCACTGCTTAGTAAAAAAAAAAAGCAGCCACCTTCCGGCGAAAGTCAAAGCACCAAAGCTCGGAAGTGCGACCGCGAAAAAGGCAACTTTTCAATGGCGCGGCGATATTGCTTCCTCGGCTTTCATACTGAGCGCTTACTTTTTTTTTTATTTTTATAGTCGCGCGTGCGGGACCTTTGACTGCGTTTAATTACTGTCGCGCGCGAGGCAGAGGCCGCGCGGAAAAATAATTTGAGCCGCAGCGCGAAAAGTAATTAAGGTTATTAACGCTCTGGAAAATGCCGCTTTTGGCTTGAGTAAACGTTTTCGTTTACGAAATTGTGCTTTACGAGGCATTTTAATGAGAAAATATACACTTGTAATACAAAAAATACCTTTGTAATCGTATTGGTGGCTCTTTTTCATTGTAAGCCATTTTTATCATGGGAAATTTGACTCTTACGTTATATAATAACCAAGCAGAAATTCGATTTTACGACATATTGAACGCCGCCAAGCAGATATTTTCATTTGCTTTAAATTTTCTAAAAAAGAAAAAAGAAATACCCGGTGTATTTGCACTTCTACGAACGCGAAAAAGCCCAGAAAAGCGCTTGCAAAGCGAAAACCAGTTCGCGCTTTTCCCGAAACAAATTCAGCAGCGAAGAGTTTTCACTCCCAATCAACTATATTTGCTCGGCCGAAAGATAAATTTTCTAATCGCATCTCGTCGAATCAAAGCACAGAGAGCAAAGCGGCCTTTGCGCCAACGCTCGTTCCCCAGCCGTACACACATATTTAATCAGCTCCACCCTCAAAGGGAAAAGCAGCGTTTGCGAAACGTCAAAGTCTTTCTCCCGGGATCATTGCGTATTCATCGGCTCGAGTTCGCGCGCGGCTACGTGCGGCCTCCTTTTCTTCCGTTCCAGGACGCGGCGTGTCGCGCGCAAAGAGGATAGCTTACGGTATTGTGCTGCCCGTCGGGTCAGCCGTCGCCACGGCGCGCCGAGCGGCTACTGTTTCCCCGCCGCCACACGCCAAAGGTCTACAATGAAATTAAACCGATATCGCTTCTCGTCCGAGCCGATTTTCGTCCTTTTAACCGGCGGGGATAAACGAAAAGGCCGGAGCGTCGACCCCGCGCGGTTTTCTCGGCAAACCCCGAGCGTGCAAATTGAAATTGAAATTTTCTCATGGGTTGCATATAATTCTCAATCTCCCCGATTCTAATCAGCGATAAGCGAGTCTCCCCCCCACGAGCCCAGCGAACAATGCCCGATGGTACGTCTGTGCGACTTTTTCCTAACTCCCCGTGTGAGAACGAGACTCGTATTCGCGAGAGCGAGTATTATCTCGTGGAAAGCAGTCTCTGTTTACGTCTGAGAAACACACGGCGATGTATACGCGCGTGTATAAATCTCCTCGCGCGGCCCGCAGCTCTCGGTACTGTTTCTAAAGCGTACAGTTTTACTCTCTTCCTACTGTTTTTTTTTCTCTCTCTTCTTAAGCGTTAATTGATGTTTGCTTTCTACTCCATAAAGTTTTTCCGCAAACGAATCCAGGTCGCGCGTATATATAAAATTTGACTTTCCACGTTCTCCCCTGGCAACAATATTCGCCGCTAAAAAGTTTATAAAGCTTCGTTGCACTCGAAGCGTTTCAATTGAAACATTCTGAAAATTTACTTTATACTCTAAAAATTACCGCGCACAAGATAATCCGAATTTTTAAATGGACTTTAAACCAAGGACGTTCTTCCTTTTATGAACATTCAAATTACTATATACATTCAAAGTATTACACGAAAAATTTCGCGGCGAAGTTTAACGGATATATTCCCCAAAGGCCGCCTCTAATCCGGTCAATTTTCTCCGGCTATCGACGTTGATGATGCAAAATCGATTTTCCCCGATGACGGCGACGACGTCAGCGGCCGTCGAGCGCGCCGTAAATTAGCGCGGCAGCTCGTTCCCCTGCTCGGGACTTTTTTTCCTTCTTTACGGAAGGCCAATTAATCATTTTGCGCCGAGTCGATAATTATAAGAGAAAGGCGTTACCGAGAGCCGCGCTTAATAAAGTCGTTCTCGCGTATCCCCTTTCATTATTCAAAGGAAAGTGGACGCTTTACAGCGCATCTTTCAAATTTCATTATTAGCTCGCGCCGAGAGGGGGTCTCTCTCTCCCT
Organism: Ormyrus rosae; assembly: GCA_035047165.1. NCBI lineage: Eukaryota > Metazoa > Arthropoda > Insecta > Hymenoptera > Ormyridae > Ormyrus > Ormyrus rosae. Next base: position 105 of record JAWWML010015998.1, on the reverse strand, counting down.
CTCTCTCTCTATGATGTTGACCCTTGACCCCCCCTCCATCACGCCATATGTATGGAATATCTTGACGTGGCCACTGGCCATATGCACACGGTGCTTAAACACATC
>JAWWML010015987.1:0-22649 GCA_035047165.1 Ormyrus rosae | reverse complement strand
GCAATTTGATAAAATATTGTACTTGGACAATACTTATTTGGCGAAATTTCGTTTCGTCCCCTTACTGTTTCGGGACCTTCAATTGGCGGTGTGTGTCCTTTCGTTTTGGCTAAGTCGAGAGAGGAATGGATTGCGGAACGTCGGGAACTGGTGATTTTGCAAAGGAAATTAAAGTTTTTTTTTAACGCCGATTGTCGTTGCGAGAGTCGCGGCGCTGTTATCTCCTCGTTTTACTGCAAAGAGAAATTCCGCGCGTTATTTTTCCAGAAAGGCATTTACTCGTTTAAAGATTCTATTCATGAAAAGTGAACATTTTCATAAAGCATTCGAGACCTGGTGATTTTTTTACTATATACACAGAGTAATAAACTACGCGGAGAGGAAATAGCGGTTGAGTCGAACAAACACAGCCGTCATGGATGGCTGAACGAGTCAACTGTCGATGGCTAAAATGAGCGTTTCAGTTAACTGAAATCCGCGAGCTCTTTTTTGCCTGTCAATTGCTCGTTTTACTGCTGCATTCAAATGTAATTTCAATGAAATCTTAAAAATCCATCCGAGCTAATACATGAAAATGGATACTTTAGAAATTTAAATGCTTCACCTCGTTCCCCAACGTCGTCCATTGAAAAAGATAATTACTCGAAAAACTTTCGCGCGGCTCCGAAACTCAAAAATTCCCCTCCTCTAAATTCGCGCCTCCCGCCGCCGCCCCTCGAAAATGAAGAAATAACTTGGCCTCGAAGTATATATTCAAAGCCGCGGCGATCAGCGAGCGTCGATAAAAGCAGCCTCCGAAGATCCGGTCTTCCTTCCACCCTTTGATAAGCCGAGGATTAATTGGCGGTTCTTCGGGACGGGCCCAATCGTTTACCGATTAATCATCCCGCTCACTCTCTCTCTCCCATTACGCGTATCTCGCGATCTGCGTAATGACATTTAATTAGCACGTGTGTGCATTATCCGCCGGAGGATTTATTAATTACGAGGCCCCGATAGAGAGAGAGAGAGCGCGATCGCTTAATTTTTTATTAAATCACTCTCTCTCTCGCCTCGCGGTCATTTTTATCTGCGCGCATCGCCGACCGCCATGAATATGTAAGCGGCCGCGGCCGGCCGGTTATTTAATAAAGGGCCGCCCCCCACCCCCCTTTTCGGACCCGCGAAATTAATACTTTAAGCGGCGGCCGCTTGACGGTTTACATACGCCGCGCTGCCGCTGGTTTTTTAATAATTTCTCGCGGGACAGCGGCTCCTCTTATTTTCTTCGCGGACGGGGATGGATCGGTGTCGTAAAGTACCAGTCGAGAGGAGTTTTCAAGCTTCTGCAGAATTTAGTGGGTTATTAGATTTTTTCTTGGGCGATCGAAAGTTGGGGGAAAATATTTAGCGACGTATACGTATTTCTTTATGCAAGGATGTGCAGACCGACTGCGGGATCGTATAAATGCAAGTGATAAGAATCGATTATGAAATAAGCTTGAAATAAAAAGAGCAATTTAAATTCTTTATTAAAATAATTTTAATAAAGAGTTTCATTTTAATGAAGAATTTAAAAGGTGAAAGATATCTGCAAACCTGGCCCTATTCTTCATAAAAATCGAATTAAAACTACGCTTCTCTGTCGTATTTTTCGATTTTGACGATTCATTTATTTATTTATTCGATTACGCAAAATCCTTGTTTAATATTACGCAATGAGATCTGCATTATTATGGCTAATAAAATTACGGAATTAAAGAGAGTTACAACTTTACTTCTAAAATCAATTGAAAAAATCTAAACATCTTCCCACAATTGCAGAAAAAGAAGCTTTCCAATAAAAGCCAGCCCACACCTCCTCACGTAGAGCAATAAATAAATCCCGATCCCCCGTAAATCCAAGCACGAATTTTCCTTAATCTCCTCGAAATAAACCCATTGGGGTCTCTAAGTACTTGTCCACTTAACCCGAGGATTTATGCACCTTGCAGGATCCTATTAAGTCATTGTGTCAAGCTCGCTCTCGGCGGCGCAAATCTCTCGGAATCAAAGTCACGCATCGCGAAGTCTCTCGGCGCTTTTTCCGCGTCGCGGGCCGACCTCCCATAGGCAGGCTGGGGCTTATAACTAGGTCCAACAACGCGCGCGCGCGGGCAGACGGGAGGAAAACGCATGGAGGTGTGTGAGGAGAGGGGGGAACGCGCGGACTGCGAGGCGAGGCATTAATACCGTGTCGGACGTCCCGCTGGGCCGAGAGGCACTAAAACGCGGGGACACCCGCCGATCTTATCTGGGGCCCCGTCTCGCTCCCGACTCCGGAGGATATTACTGCCGTCGAGAGCGCGAGGCGGCCGCATTCAGACACGGGCTTCTATCTCGCTCGGGCAGCAACGAGGAGCAAGAGTAATGCTTTTATTTATCAAAACGTCCTTTGTTAATGAATCGAACCGGGAGAGGAGACGGACGTTGCTGCCGCTGTTGCTGCTGCTGCTGCACCGCGTCGAGTCTGGCTGGATGTAGGCGGAGAGCTGATTTTCTTCCTCGGACGATGACGAGAATTGAGTTACTCGTTTCTCCGGGCTACTTTACTCTTTCTGGACTCGTTTCGAATCACTCGTAGTTGCGCGTGATTGATGCTTTTGCTCTTTGTGGAATATTGTTCGTTCGGCGCTTTCGCACTTCCAAATGAAATCGTGCATCGAAAATAAATCGTTCGTATGTAATTATCCTTTTTTCCGGAAAACTCTTCGGAAAACCACAAAAATGAGCATTAATCTCTCCGAAAGCCCAAAATCACAGTTAAAAGTCCCAACTCTTCGCCCCGAAAAGAGGATCCAACCGCTCTCCATCATCCTAATCCAGCCTCGAATCAATTCCGCCCTCTTAAAAACGCATCCATCAGCCCCGTTAAACAAAAAAAAAAAGAGGCGCTCCCTCGGCCGCGCCGGGGCAATCAAAGAAATGAGAAAATCCCGCGTAAGTGCATTAAAGCGCGCGTCAAGCGTCGAATTAGGCTCGATGCCGCGGCGTCTTTTTGCGCGCGTGCAGTTCATTATCACTTTGCTCTCTCTCTCTCTGGTCCCGTCCGAGGGGGAGAGATGAATAGGCGAAGGCGGCAAGGCGCCTAAGTTGACATCGGAAGGGAGCAGGGAGCTGCCACCCAGATCTAATTACCGGCAGCGCCAAGCGAGAGCGATAGAGCGCCTTTTCCCTCGAGAGACGAGGAGGAGACGCGCTAGTTAGCTCGCTGGAGCTTGGTAGTTTACTCTCCGGCGGAGGTGTAGTTTTCGGAGATGGTTATCTGCTTTCGTTGGACGGACGTTGCCGCCGGTGGGTTTTTCGGTTGGGATGAAGGATGGGCCGCGGATTGCGATGGAAGTAGGGTATATATACGGCTTAGGAATTTTATTTTTCTTGATTGTTGGAACGGATTTGGGGAGAGAGAAGGGTTGGGAGATTCGAGATTGAAGCGATATACCGAGATCGTGTAGGAAACGTTTTGAAAATTACAAGCGTATTTAAGTTATTCTAAACACCAGCTATTACACTGACTTTAAAAACTTTGATAAAGGCATCTATCAATCTAAGCACCATTTTATTAAGCAACATAAAACTAATCTCAGCTACAGATCTTATGATACATCGCCTCCCGACGACCCCCCGAGCCCGAAGCTTAAACCGTCCCATCCCTCGGCCGAGGCTATACACACCCACCCTTGCTCTTCCCCGGCCGGCGAAATTAACGAATTCCCCATAAAAATTAACCGGCCGCGACCATAATCGCTTAAAAACCGCTCTCTCCGCTCCGGTGTATAATACATTCATCATTCTATTTTGACAAGCCCGCGTACTGGTTCACCCGGCTGAAATTTCGTCCACCCTCGCGCGAGAGAGCGGGAGCCTCCATCGCACACCCCGGCATCTCTCGCGGGTGTTGTAACAGCACTCGGCCGCTGATTGAATTCTCAGCGGCGGCCGAGAGGGGGAGCGGCGCGGTCCGCTAGATGTGATTGGCTTTGGTATATTTATGCGCCGGGTAATGAACCCGATGTGCGGCTTGTAATTATTGGATCGAACTTTCTCGGGGGGGAGGGGAGGAGGGGGTAATCGTGCGGAACGCTTACGCGACCGGATTGCGTCGGTTGGGTTTGTTGCTTTTTAGGTGCGAAGTGGAGCTGGGAGCGCGGATTAATGTTAGGGGGGGAATTTGGAAAAAGTCGTATTGGCTTAGATTGGAATGGATATACACGTGGATTCGAATGGCTTTCTTTTGTAATTTCGATCGAGATCGTTGGAGATAGAGTGAAACTTATTATGGATGGTTGTGAGAACAGTATCAACGTTATCAATGGGCATAATTCACTCGGCGTGTATTATTACCTTGTACACGGTAATATTATGCATCATTAATTATTGTAATAGAAGTTGATTTTAATCTTTGTATTTAATTTTCGTGACTTAAAAAAAACGGAGACACGTTTTCGTCTAGAGGTAAAAATTTAATTAACTTTTGAATTGCAGATTATCATACAAATGTCGCCTACTGGCGCGACTTTTAAACTTCCTTTAACTTTTATTATACCTTGCAATTCATTTAATCCGACTTTTCGCATAAACTATATCAGTCCATTTATTCGCTATATAATTTACCTACTTCTTTCCCGACGAACCACATGCAGACGTTATTTCCCGCGCAAATAAACCACGATACCTAAATCGCAGCAAACGCGTATCCCCATCGAGATCCGGAAAAATAAACCTGCAGAAGTGTCCCTTAATCCGGAGAGTCTCCTCCGCCTCTGCGCCGCCGTCGAAGCGCGTCGACGTCGAAGCGAGACGCGCGACACAATGATGGAGTGGCCGCTCGTTGTTTTCGGTCCGCGGGGAGTTAACCCTTTCCCGATGCGTAGCAGCAGCAGCCGTATAATCGCCGTAGCAACTGATTCGACGAGCTGATAAATTGGGAGATCGAGATTTCGCGAGAGGGAGAGAGAGAGAACACGACTGGCGCACGCGACGGGCGCGGCGGCCGTGACGAGCTGCTGCGCAGCCTTGGCATTGTCCCTTCCCCCGCGTGAAATTGCGTATCGGGGTTAGTGTTTTTCTTATTGCCGGGATTAGTGGGAGGGTGCGATTTCATCGATAGCCGTTTCAGACGTGTCCTTGCTGGACGTTTTGACATTTTTTTTAGTGCGGAGTAACCGAACGAAACATGTTCTAGCAAGGAGTTTTGCAGGGAAAAATAAAACAAAAAAAAACATTCTTTAAAGTCGAACAAAGGCACGAGAACACTTCAAAACGTCACTAACCTCCCGGTCTTGGTGATGATCATCTCGGTGCCGAGCTGGCAGAACTTGTCCCACAGGTCCTTGGTCTCGAGGTGGCAGGTGACGTGCCTGAGGTCCTCGCAGTTGCACTTCTCCTGCAGCAGGGGGTTCATGGGGTTGGGCGGCGAGGGCGCCTTGCCGCTCGTGCTGCCGGCGTCGTCGTCCAGGTCCCGGTCCAGGACGATCGACGATCGGTCGTCGTCGGGGTCATCCTGGGCTGCCGCCGCTATCCGAGCGGCCGTCGAGGCGCTCGGCTCCCTCTCTGAAATCAAAGCCATCGACCGATATTCATTAATCCTGCGGGTAACGACGACGGCGGACGTTTTTCTTTGGTCGCTGCGGGGATAGGATGCGAGAGCAGGCGGCTCTCTTCCGCCGACGGGGCGGCGGAGCACCCCGGAATAGAAGCAGTGTGGAATTTCACACGGCGATGGGTTTGCCTTTTTTTCGATCGCCGAGGCAGCTTTCGGTGTTTTAGTGATTGAGTGAATGCTTTTCTCGGAAGGGTTCCGGGTTTATTTTCGGGGAGGCATTGTCATCGATGTGTTATTTTTGAGACGCGACATTAACACTCTTCCGTCAAACGTTACGTTTTGCCGCTTTGCTTAAAAATATATAAATGATTTATAAAGCGTTTGAAAATGAAATTTCTAGCGTTCTCCCACCGCCGACGAGACCAATATCAACATATCGCCCGAAAGCGCAATGACAAGTTCATCAAATCCCCCGCAGCACCTGACGTTTCAATCTCATTGAAGAAAGGGCCACCCCCACTTGGCTCGCCGGCTGTCGCATTCATCTCGCTTCGCCATTGAGCCCTCTCTCTCTCTCTCTCTCTCCCTCCGCTTCTTGGCAGAGCCTCGTGTTCCAAGGGAGCGCGTCCAGCGCTCTCGGAATTAATTCAATTCGGCCGTCGTCGCGGAGCGCGCGCGACATTAATTCGTCACGCCTCTTCGCGCGCTGCCGTATAATAGCTCTCTCTCTCTATCTCCCCCACCGCAGTTCGGGGAGCGAAAAGAAACGAGAGAGCGAGAGAGCGGCCCGCGTGGGCTTAATTTGAATTTATGTGCCGGGCGGAGAGGCGCGTCCGCGGGTATTTTCGCGAGGGCAATTAATAAGCGTCGCATTATGATTTTCGCGGAGGCGCGAGTCCGCCCGGCTAATTTGCTCGCCGATAAATTGGCGAGGGGCGGCGAGGGGAAAACCGTATAGCGGAACGCGGGGGATCCCTGCCGGTGGATATAGGGAAGTGTGCTTAATTCGAGGTTGGCGAAAGGGCAATACTTTGAAATTTCTAAATTCGAAAGCGAACGACTCGAACTCGCACCTTGAAGGAAGCACCTCAAAAATCTGGCCACCACCATATTCCAGTCTCCCTCGTCGCGGCTGACGTCCGTAGCGATCGGCATTCCCGGACAGTCGGCTCGCGCCAGACGGACAATTAATTCCTCTAGCTCGGGCTCTCTCGTGGGGGAGAGGGAGAGGGTAGAGGGGAGGAGGAGGGGGAGGAGGAGGCATCAACGTGTGCCCGAAATTGATAGCCGGCACCTGACGCGCTCTCGCTGGCGCGTTCGAAACTGCCCATTACCAAGTTTATTATGGTTCCCTCGTGTTACGGCCGCCATCGCCGCCAGGAAGATATATGTACGCGCATTTGCACGTGTGCGGCCGTAAGAGAGAGAGAGAGAGAGAGAGAGAGGTGCGGAAAAAGAGATGGCGACGCGAGCGTTTCGCAAGAGGGGTATATATAGAACGGCTAGAGATGGATAAAGACGAGCTCGACGGCTAAAGGAGGTGAGCGCCGCTGCCGAGGAAAGCGGCGCGGAAGTTCGGGGGAGAGACGCTTTTCGTCATTTTCCTGGGGATATACGACGCTTTTTTTCCAAAATCGTTTTGCGTCTGAATTTTTATCGAGACACCAATTCATTGAGGTGTAATTCAGTGTTCAGGAAAAAATTTATTCAAGTCTGTAAAAATGTTAAAATTATTTTGCAAACGCGGCAAGGTGATCTTTATTGAAAATTGTTTTGCTCGAGCGCGGTGCTTAAAAATTATGCATCGAGTACAAGGATTCCTTAACCTTCAAAATATGTAGATTCCTTGACAATGGAAGAATTACGTACTCCTCGCCTAGACATACATTTAAAAGTCAAATTACGAAACTTTCGTCGCTAATAATGACTTTATGATTCTAATTTTTTCCGCGGGCCTTTTCTCATTCAAACTTTAAAAAGAAGCCTCCTGTACTCTACCGAAAGAAAAAAATGTTACAAACCATCGAAAAAATTCAATCCAACCTGTCGAAAACGAGGATAAATTCTTTTCGTGCACGATTCCCAGCCACGAGCACTTAATTAACTCCGGCTCGAAGTAAGTTTTCATGCTCGCCACTCGCGGTGAGCTTCGGATTGAGCCCCGCGAATGGGGTAATAACATTATACGAGTGCCGCATCGGGATACGCGGGAAATAAATTAATAGAGCCGCGACGTTTTAAATCAACTTTGAAATTGCACCCGTGCGCGAGGCGACTCGGAGCTCTCTCTCTCTCTCTCTCGCACGCGGGCCTTCCGCCAAAGAAGGGGGATGAACGAGACTCTCCCGACGCTCTATGACTATAATTCAGATGTAAGATATAGCGCTTAATTGCGGGGTGCGAAGAGAGTTTTAACTTTGATTTTGCGCTGTAAATCCTCGCGCTGCCCTTTGCTTTTGTTCGGGAGACTTGGCCGCTAATTACTGCCACCTTCGGCTTCGTAATGCCACGTGATTTTTCAGTCGTATACAAATACATAATTTATACGAAATGCGCTCCGGCCTCCTCGCGAGTGTGTCTCTCCGCCGTTTGGCGGCGAGCCTTTTAATTTTTAGTAAAAGAGCAGTCATCGTCTGGCGGGGATAATGTATTATTACTCGGAGAGGTACTTAGGCGTACTCCAGATTTGAATATTCAGAGTCTATAAAGTTGTAAACCTCGTCGGAGAATGTCGTAAATTACGAGCAAGAAAATAAATCTAAAATTTTAAGACGCGCGTGTCTTAAATTATGAAATAATACATTTTATGATTACAAGTTTACAAGTTTCAGTAGCTTCCTCAATATCACACACCAGCTAAATGGTAAGCTTCAACTTCAAACCGATCGACAAGCCCAGAAAGTCCGAAGCACAAGCCAAAAAAGCAAAGTAAAGCCTCCAAGTCAAATCCGATTCCTCCTCGCTCAGCCGTTCTACACACTGCAGCCGTTACGTCACGGAGAGCAGGACTATCCACCGCGAAGCAGCCGGTCCGCCATTTTGCGGCGGCAGCGAGTGAGATCCGCGCGCGCGCGCGCGCGCACCGCGTGACGAATTTACGGCCGCCACTCGCGTAGCGCGCGGCATTAACGCCGCGGGCCGGCAGAGTCTTGAGAGCGAGTCGATTGTTGTCTCCGCCGCCAAGTTCGAGTTTTGTCCTTTTCCGCTTTTTCGGCTTTCGGGCTGAAGAGGCCAATTGGGAAGAGATTCAATTGGGTCGTTTAGTCCCGTTGTGCGCGAACGCTGTACGCGCTTTTATATGATATCGGAGATTAGTTTTTTTTTTCAGCACAAGGCGCGTATTTTTAATTAGTTTGTTCTGGTATCGTTAGGTAACGCGCGCAGGCATTTATTGCATTGGATTGCATTTTACGCGGTTTTTATATAAATATGTTTATAATGAAAAATTCTTTTCTCGTTAATAAGTTCGAGAGTTAATTTATAAGTGAATAAAAAACTTTTATAGAGATTGCAAAACAGTGCATCTGACATCTCGCGGTGAAAAAATTATTGAGCACTTTTACTTTAGTTATACATTTATCAATCTCCCGCTGTTTATCGTCGCTATCAAATTTCCTTGCATATCGTATACTTTTCATTTTTATATTTAACCAAATACACACCAATGCGATTACTGAATTAAAGTTCGCGCGCAATTATGCATATACACTTCGCTGCGCGTCTCCCTCCGCTCGAGCGAACCGCTGATAATAATTTACAATCGTTCCCGCGGCAAAGCCGTCCCGCTGCTCTAAAAGCACCCCGGATAAAAGAAAAGCAGCGAGCACACACGCACACACACAATCCTGAAACCGAATCCTCGCGCAGCTCGACGTCCCCAAAAGAAGCAACTCCCATTTAATTGAAAATAATCTCGATCCATCGCGGCCGGGTCATTATACTTCTTTCTCTCTCGCGCGTAGGCCCACAATCTCTCGCCGTTCGTTCGCGCATTTATAGATGTGCCCTTGTCGCGGCCGCGGCGGTTGACGCTCGCCGAAGTGCCCAACGGCATTACCGGCGCGCGGGAGTAAAAATAATACCACGCGCTGAATAATAAAACGACTATCGCGCCGGCGGCGGCGGCGGCGGCGCGCCGGATAACATTACCTGACAAGCATAAGGATCCGTCGTGTTTCGAGTCGAGTGGCTCTACTCGAGCGCGATTAGCCGCGCGCATGCGCGTATACAGACTTTGACGTCCGACTCTCTCTGCCTTGAAATCGAGATGAAATCGTGCAAAGCGACTAAAAATCCGGAGGGGGGCCGAATAATTAAAAGTTTCTTTGTAAGCGGAATATTGAATGTCTTATTAGTTACTGCGGCTGCCGCGCGCGCGGCTTTATTAAATTCTTGCTTTACAAGTTTGCGGCGCTGATGTTTATTAAAAGATTACTGGTTTCGCGCTGCACGGGCCTCGCCGATGGAGGGAACTGCGCGCGCGCATATGAATTACGGTGTGTATAAAATTTTACTACTTTTTCATCCCGCAACGAATAGAATAAATTAGTTTGTATACTAATGAAATTTTACGCAGCTTCAAATTCTCCACCCGTCGTGTAATAATCAAAATATCGCGTCCGACTTTATTTTCCATGAAAAAAATCGAGGCTCTCGAAAAAAAAAGATCTAACCTTCTTCGCAGCTTCGCTTCGCAGTCGCTCTCCTCCACCCAAGTTTTCCGCGCCCCATTAGCAGGTACACCCCCGCGCGCGTTTGATCGACATCGGCGCACGCAGCACAGCCCTCTCGCGCTCCAAATTGGCTCGACGAAACTGCGGCCTGGGTCGTCGCGGTTATACCCAGAAGTAGCAGCTCCGAGAGACGGGCTGCTGCGCCGTGTTTTCCCCGGCGCTAATTGGCCCAAGGCTGTGTGGTCCGCCGCAGGAGAGGCATCATCGTTTTTCGCGGCGAGACGCTCGAGCCGCGGAGCTAAGACGCGGACGGACGGCTGATAAGGGCCTACTGCTGTAAGACGAGGCTGCTGCGTTGCGTCTACTCGGTGCGTCACGGCTCTTCGAGGCTGCTTGCGGTTTGCTTGGCTCGTTATTGGGGATGTTTGCGACGGTATTGATGGTTATAAGGAGCGGCCTGTCAATCGTTGAACGCTGGTTTTTAAAAGTTTTTGAAAACGCTCGCGCTGGCTAAGTTTGGTTGACTTTCGAATAATGGGTATAAAAGTAAGATTTTTGTAATTAGAGTTCTTCGATTTATTGAAAGAGAACGCAAGAACGTAATTCCAGCGTAAATTCAATGAAATTTTAGAATAGCTAGTCAGAACCTCGAGCGAACTGCCTGAATGTACACGCGACGTATATTAATTCTCCTGGTTAGCAGTCAATGCAACTTAATACCGAACAAATAAACCCGACCAGCTTCATCCGCCAGGTGAAAAAAAAAAAAAATACAATAATCCCGACACCTTCGCCTACCGAATACCCAATTAGAAAAAGAGCCCGACGAGCCTCGCGAAAAGAAGGAGCGAAGCGAGAAAATAACGAAGGGACACGTCGCGGGAGGGGGGCAGAGTTTACGGCCCCTCCGCGCGAGGAGTTCGGCGCGAGTCGTCAACCGAGTTATACTCACTCGGAGCTCTCGAGCTCGACAGATCAAAGCGACCTCGCAACGGATTGAAAGTCATCGCCGCGGCGAGAGTTTACGGCGCGCTGGAAAGCCCCGCGTGCTCTCTCTCTCTCTCTCTCGCCTCGCGGGGAGATGAGCGCGCGATTTTTACGAGTGCGGAAAACGGCCCGAGAGCCAAGCCGGTTTTCACGGCGGCGGCGGCGGCGGCGCACGGAGATCCGCGCGCGCGCGCGACACCCGGGGAGAGAGAGAGAGGAGACTCTAGTTTTTATCGCTTCGCTGTACGCCGATGCTTCGCGCGCGAGGAATTTTCGATTGACTGGAGGATCGCCGGGGAGTTTTGTTTCAGAGGAGTATATGTCGAGGCTTATTCGTTTTTAGAGCTCCGAGTTGTTTTTCATTCTTCTTCATCTTCTTCTTCTTCGTTTTAATTGAGATTTCACTTTTCACGTGGAGATATATGTTCAATTTTAATTTAGAAAAATAAAATTGAAAAAGTTATCAATCAACAAAGTCAAGTACATTTAATTGCGAAACGTTCGCGAGAAAAAATGCCGATGTACGCGATTGAATCGCTTATGGCGAATGATAAAATTTACCTATTTACATCTATTAATTAAAAGAAATCATTATAATATTTATTTGCATAAAAAAATCATGAACATTAATTAAGTCCGCGCGCGATAATAAACCTGGATTATCGAAAAAAAAAAAAAAAAAAAAAAAAAAAAAAAAAAAAAATCCTTCGCGCTAAAAATACACCCCGCGGGAGTCGTCGTTTTTCAAAATTCAACGTCTCAACTCCGCGTCAATGGCCACAAGTCAAAACCGCGCGTCGCGCGCGCGCACCCAATTACCCCAACCCAACCCAACCCGCGAATGTCACGCACATATTCCGTCGCACGCAGAGAGAGAGAGAGGCCACGGCAACAAAGTCTTCACTTTACGCTGCTATCAATTGGCGCGTCACGTCAGCTCTCTCTCTCGGCTCGGCTTCCTTTTTCTTGCCCCTCGGCTCGGAGCTGTTTTCATCGCTCGGCTCTCCGCGAGTTTTAATTAAAGAGCATCGAGCGCGCGGCGCTGACGACTAAACTTCGCCCCGCTGCGCGCGACTCGTTCCGCCGCGAAAATCCGCGGCTCTCTCTCTCTCTTCTCTCTCTCTCTCTCAGGTGCGGACGAGTAGCTCCTCCTGAATGTCGCCGGAGGGGCTTGACCTTCCGGTATCTTTCCGAAAAGGCGTCGATAGGTTTCGTTAATGGGAGAGAGAGACGAGGTGGCGTCATCCGCGCGCGTTTCATTCATAGGAACCGTTTTCTGCTGATTTAGGAAACGACGCGGGAGAGAGGAGGCTCCATTCAGATTATGGTAATGAGCGAATAATTTTACGAGATTCGGATGGTGCTCATAATTTAAGTGATAGCCAAGTCTCCGCGATTTCGCTTTCAGCGTATACTTTTAATGGATCGAATTTACGGCGCACGGCGCGTATTTTAGAAAAAGCAAATTATAATGTTTGTTGTAGGAATTAACGAACTGATCCTTTGAAAAATTAATAAAAATGTTTAATTCCGCGGAAAAATCTTTAAAACAAAATCAATCATTATAATTCACTTAAGAATTGTATACGCCCGCCTCTGATTTATCAATAATACTCGCGCGTAATTCAATGCATATAATCCTCGAGCGGGCCCGAAGTAAAAATGCCCATTCATTCATTAAAAGTATTCAACTTTACTACTTAGCAAATTACAGAAATATCCCCGGCAATAAAAATAAATCATCCCGCATCAGAGAACCTCGAGGCTTCCTCTCGCGCGTCTCCTCAAATTCCAAAACGTCTAATCTCCCAATCACTTCCTGCGAGGCTCTCCGAGACAGGAAAAAGAAAGACGGAGAGATAAAAAAAAAAAAACAGAGACGCGCCGCGAGTATCGCCTCTCCATCTAACACTCGGCTCTCCCGTCCATTAACAAGCTCGCGAACAACCCATTGGCTCTCCCTCCCCTCGCCTAATCCATATTCATCGACGAAAACCGGAAAGCTCGGAAACTCGGCCCGTTAAAATTCGCGGCTCGTGCGAAAAAACGGCCGCGCGCGCGAATTCATTAGTAGTGAGCGTCTCTCGGCCCGGCGGCGAGTCAACGCTCGCTTAAGTGCCGGCTCTGGACCAGGTGGCACCTCTCGCGATAGGTGCTAACTGCACGCCCACGCGACGAGAGAGAGCCCCAAGCCGCCCACGCGCGCACGGCGAAGACACTACCTGGCCGGGAGCTAAGCGGTGCGTGTACCGTCGAGTTCGCGAGAGGCTTGTTTGTACTAAACGTTTATCGCGAGGTGGACCGCCGAGAGCTTTTCGGATTTTTTTTCGAGATCCGCGCGAGAGTCGGGGGGTGGAGCGCTGGGGGAAGATGAGGTGGGTAAGTGACTTGGATTTTTTAGAGTTCTCGGTGGTAACTCCCGGGTGAGTTCGGTAGAGCGCTAAGCGAGTTACAAAATATAAACTTTTAATATTAATAATCCTCCGCGCGAATCGTCAATCCCGACACTTAAAATTTTACTGCGAAATTATGCAAATCAGAATAAATCTCGGCGAAAATGCGTATATAAAATATGAAGTAGCCGCGCATTAACAGTTAAGATGCATAAAAAAAAAAAAAAAAATGCATATTTTCCCAGTCGACGAGTATCTCCGACGCGGGACATGATTTACCTTCGCCTCGACGCAAAAAAAAAAAGAAACAGCCGCGAGAGAAACCCGAGGAAACTTTCCTTCTCCCCGATAAACTGCCCCGAACAAAGCCGCGGCGGCTCCTCCTCGAAACTCGCAAAAATCCGCCCGATATACCGTCGGGCTCCTTCCGCGGTTCCGCAAAAACTCCCCCACAATGCGCGAGAGTCCTCTCTCGCATAAACAAGCCAGTCGCTCGGCGCTAATTTATCGGGTCCAGCTCTCTCTCTCTCTCTCGCGCCTCCTTCTGCGCAGGCAGAGTGTCGGGCCGCACCCTCGCGAGACTCGCTCCCGTATAATACGAGGAGCGCGCGCGCGGTGTCCTGCCTCTCCTTTTTTTCCTCGCCGGGAGAGAGAGACGAAGCTCTCGCCTTTTTGTTTCGCTCCTCGAGCCTCCTTTGTGCTTGGAAAGAGAGAGAGAGAGGATGACTGGTTCGCTCGAGAGGCGCTCTAGTCGAGAGGAGCGCGGGAGGGTGGAATTTAAGGACGCCTGCGTTATCATATTTTAATAAATTAGGCTGCATTTTAAGAGGGATGACGCAGGAGGACGACGCCGCTGCTGCTTTAAACGGCGGGAGGAGTGGGATTGTCGCGGACGGAGGATTTCGGGGCTGGGAGGCTCTCCGCTTGCTTTATCGAGGTGGAATGTTTGTTTTTGCCGCCGAGAGGTGCGGGTTTAGGGCGGTGAGGACGTGTTGCTCGGGATCTGTTTTGGCAACGCCATAGTTGCGGTATTTTACGACATAATCTGATGAATAATCTCTGAATAGTAAAGTCGTAACTTTAGATTTTAATTATGATAAAAGAGTGAAGAACAAACATTGATATGTTTATTCATGATGCCATTTTCGGATAATGCTTAATTACGTAAGTAGATTTGCTTGAGATACGCACAAGTCTGTAAGTCGAAACGTTCTAATTCGAAGCTTAGAGAAATTAACGACACCTTTGATAAAATACCTCGTAATACCTTCTTTTTCTTTCAGTTTCAAAAATAACGTATTTCAGATAATATATATCCGAGTGAAACCCTCGTTACTTTTGCCGCTACCAACCTTTCAATTCTCACTGCCGAGTATTAAATTCCCAAATAAAAACAAGAGCAGCCGCCGCAGCGGCGGCAGCAGCCAGAGAGTATTAAAAACTTTCAATCGCCGAAATTAATTCAGCAGAACGACTTATAACTCATATCGGATTTAAATTTCCGTACGAATCGTCCCGGGTGAAATTGATTAATCGAAAAATATATATCGGCCGCCTTAAAATTCCTCGCGCGCAAACCAGTCGGCGCGCGCGTCCGATTGTCGCTTTTAAAACTAAGTCAGCGGCTATTTATTACGCGACGCGTTAATGAAAGCCGCGCGCGCGTTCATTCTTTTTCTTCTTTATCGTTCGCGCGTATATATATAACTGAAAATTAACCGCGGGGCTCTCCATCTGTCTCCTCCTCTCTGTCTTTCGAAAAAGAAGGCCGCCGCGCGCGGCAACGATCTCGATGATGCGGTAACGATTGCGCCGGCTGAATAATTAATTAATTAAGCGGAGCTCCGTGAGGCAGATCGCGTTTCCATTTATATAAAGCCGATTTGGCGCGTTTCGTCTAGTTAGCGGCGTGAATGATTTTCAATTTTGTTTAGGGCGTTGAATTATGGACGGGAGGGGATCCGAGATCTAGTTGCGTCAATCCGCGAACGCGGATGCTATTTTCGAGAGTGTCGTTTGCCGCTGCTCGATAACGAGAGGATAGTTTCTCGACGCGGCGCAATAAGGGATTGGAGGAGTGAATTATTGATTTTGCGAAAATATAACGCTCGCGATATAGAAGCACTTGTCGCGTTTTATATTTAATGTGGTGCTGTACTATTGTGTTTTTTTTTAATTATAAAAATTTAATTAAATGTAAATGTCATTTTTTTTATTGAGGTTATTCATTGAATCGGCTACGATATTATTGTAAACAGACTTAAAATATTGAAAAGCTGTGTATTTTACTGAATTATGAATATTATTGCAACTAAATTTCATCGAAATAATAATTTTAGAATGGTAGGAAAGTCACGTTAAGATTTTACGGATTGTCACAGCTGACATTAAAGTTCTATTAAAACTGTTTACTTGTTACTATATGTTCGAGCTCGGTGTATGTTAGATCTAAGAAATTTCTAGTTTAGAAAACTTTTTTGTGTTTTAATTTAAAAAACAACAATGTAACGGTCGCTTGAACTACGCTGACAACTTTTATGATCTATTTTTCTATGTAAATCAGGTAGTTTTTGTGATAGACCGTATTCTTAGAAATACTCAAACTTTTTTTCTAAACTTTTACTAACGACGGGTTTTTCCCAGTGATGCAACTTTTCAGCATCGACATGACATGTGCAGCACAGGCACAAGCGCTTGAGCTTCGGCTGCGCGAGCGTCCGGACTCATTACGGGCCCGGACCCTGTCATAAAACCTTTGCGCTTTCGGAAAAACCCTCGGGTAAGCGCCGCCGAATGGATTTGTCTATTTTTTATTGTATTTTAAGGATTTCCCTCACCCTTCCTACGGGGCCGTCCTCTCGTGAAAATCTTGTCAAGAGTTTTTGGCAGTCTTGTCTCAGAGTCGACACGAGCCACATCGTTCGACTGAGCAATATCATAAGTCTTGTATAATTTGTTCCGATTTTAAGTACATTTGTTTCTTCAAATTAAAATTTATAACAAAATAAAATTATATAAAGGAATTTCTTTGCTTAAATTCCTTACCTATCCGAAATTTCTTTTGCGAGATTAATTTTTCGCAAAAGGCACCAACCACAAGTTGGTGCACTATAATTCTAGTGTAATATTAAAATTGTCTAATTGTTATAGACGTAAATCTTAGCTTATTCATGCTCGTGTAAAAACATTATTCATCAACGTTGAAACGACAAGACAAGCATTCACGTTTCTGCAAGATTAATATTAAAAATTTTTACATCACACTTATCAATTACACAAGTACAGCCTCTCCCTCAAAGAAAAAAAAAGGCCGACCATCGACTTCTTAATTACCAACAAAAAGCCTTTCCCCCCCAAAAAAAAAACGAGGAGCGCGCATTCAATTAAATTTTTCCGTCGCAATGACAAATTCGCTCCGTTACAAAGCGCATTATTCCCAGCTCGAGGCAGCCGCGCGGCCAATGTAAAAGCGCGCCAACGATATAAAGGCCACAGCCGATCGGCCGCGGAAAAAGGCCGCGAATCCGAAACAAAAAGGCCGCGACTTATTATCGATTTTTCATCGTTCCCGTGATAAATTCCGCGCATTAAGCGGCGATTCTAAGCCCCCCCCCCCGCCCGACTCTCTTACGTTCCGCACACCTTCCCGGCCGAAGAAAAGAGCGCGCGCGGCGCGATATCGCGTGTCAATCGCTCCGGGGAATAAAAACGAAGGGTCATCGTTTATCGATTGCCATCGCCTTTTGTTGCTCACCTCTCTCTTTCTCTCTCTCTCTCTCTCTCGCGGATAAAGACAACTATATACGCGAGGCCGCTTATTATGTGGGGGGTTAAAGTTCGCGGGATCAAAGGCGGGCTCGCCGGCTTTAATTCATTACGGCGCTGGATCGGAGAGCGAGAGAGAGAAAGGGAGAGAGAAAGAGAGAGAGAGAGTCAATAAATGTCCAATTACGGAGGCGCAAGTAGCGAGCTTTGTTTTTGCCTCTTTGCCCGATTTGAATGGCGGACGGGCAATTATGCTCGGTGCAGGTGGTTTGCGGTGAGTACAATGTGTGCGGGATTAATAGAGAGGAGCCCGACTGGCTGGCCGTGAGGGCTTTTAGCTGCGAAATAGCGGGTAGTTTCTGATCGTATCTGTCGGCGTTTTATTAGACGGGGCCGCTTGATGTAATGGACCCCGTTTTTTTTTTTAGGATTGACAGTGCATCGATGCCGGCCGGGAGGAAAATATTTTGAAGGCCACTCGCGGTGCGCTCTGCATAGATAAGGCGTTTATTTTTGGTCTGAATATAATTCATCGTGCAATTGTTTTGCGCTACTTAATAAATTGTAAGGAAATTTTTACTTCGAATTAATTGGTAAAGTTTTTATGCTTTTACAAAAAAAAAAAAAAAAATCGGTAAATTTGTTAAATGCGCAATCGAACCTTTAACAAAAATAATTTCCTCCTCAAAGAAGAAGACACGCCAGCGGGAATTCAATTACGATAATTGAAGAAAAATAACGTTCGACCGCCTCGCTTCCTAAGATTCGCGTAAATTACGATAAAAGCCCCATTATCAGGCCTTGAACTCTGATGAATAACTTATCCAGGTTTGACAAATGCAGCCCCCCCCCCTCGCGATCGCACGTGACCGCGGGAGAGAGTCGCGCACGCTCATTTGCAAAAGTCCATTTGCCCCGGCGGAAATTATTTATCGCTGCCAAAAGCATTCAGCCGCCGTGTCTTTCAATGCGCGGTGGTGTAGTGCCTTTATCGCCGAGAGTTTAGCCGCGACGCTTAAACTTTGAGCGCGGGGGGCTAGAAAAGCACACCGCTGTAAATTATTTCGGCCGCTAAAGTCGAAAGTCGGGCTCGCGGATTTTCTGTTTCTTTTTATTTCTTTAACGATTTCTTAATGCGCCGTTGGGCCGCGTTCGAAACTAGATCCGCGACAGGAGAGTCGTTCTAACTCGACGATATACGCGAGGCGTGCAAGTTATCGGGGCGGTGTGTGCACACGATGAAAAGTCTGTCGGGACGAATATATTGCCTTCGTTTTCGGGCGCAATAAATATTTCGATGGATATTTTCATCGGTGATTTAGAGGCGCGTTTAACGGGCTGAATTTTCCGGAACGATCCCGGCGGAGAGAGTGTTAATGCCGATTAAGCGGGAGAAGGCTGTGGATTTAAAATTGCGTCGCGCATTGAATTATGGCTCCTCTCCGAGTGCTCGGTAACCGGCGCGCGGAGGACTCCATTCACAATGAGAAACCGAAAGTGAATGTACGAGCTTAGATTCGGGCCGTGCTAAATAGCTGATGATGATGTCGTTTCGCTGAGTGAAAACAAAAGTTTGCGGGGTTTTGAACGTCTTTTTTTTAAGGATTTTGCGGATCGGAATGTCTGATCTGAGTTGCTCAAAGACGCATTTTTTAACAGATTCTTTTGTTTCTTGATTGTTTCTCAAATAATTAAAACTTTGCTTTTACAATAAAAGTTTGAAATAAAACCGCTAAAATGTCCTTTTTTTTCTTACATTCTTCTGGGTGGAATTTCACAAAAATTATGTCATTTACTCGAACGGTAAACGCATTTAAAAATCTTTCGAGAAAGTATCATCAGAGAACTCAGCTTTCGAGCGCCGAGCAAGAGTACGATTTTCGAAAAAGCAATAAAGCTCACCGTGCTGATGCAGCTTCCCACCGCCGACGGGCGTCTGCTCCCTGCCGTGCCTGAGCTGTTGCTGCGCGAGCGGCTGATCCCTGTGCAGGTTGTGGGGCACGAGCCCCTGCTGCAGACTCTGCTGCTGCTGCTGCTGCTGCTGCTGCCTCGAGTCCCTGGCCATGATGGCCGCGATGCTAAAGTCCGTGGCGCATTGCCTGCTCGAGTTGGAGCAGTTGTTGTTGAAGCTGTTGGGCGAGGGGCTGGAGCTGTCGGTGTGCTCGTCCTGGGGCGGCGCGAGGGCCGACTTGGCCGCCTCGTTGTTGTTGTTGGGGGCGGCCTCGGCCGCCGCCTGCATCTTGCCGGCGAGGAGCAGCCGAGCGGCGGCCGAGGAGGAGGCCGAGTCCTCGTCGTCGTCGTCGCTCGGTGAGCCGGCGCCGAACGCGGACAGGATCAGGCCGTTGCGCTTCCTACCGGCGAGTGCCCGCGACTCCAGCAACATCACACCACCCGGCCGATGCAGAGTGCAGCCAGCACCGAGGCAGCCGCGGCGCTCTTGCCTCTCCTCCACCTGGCGATTCTCGCTTCTGTCTTCCTGCCGGCTCCTCTTGAATTTACACTCTCATGGCGCGACGACGACTCACTCGATATCACACAGAGGCAGCGCATCGAGTCCGAGATGAGAACTGTCGCGGCCGAGCGTCACTCCCTGCTGGTCGCGCGGTATCCACTGCCGGAGTATTATCTCGCGGCCAGGCCGGAGACGCTGAGAGCGAGAGAGAGAAAGAAGGCGGCGACGATTGCCCCGACGATTTGAAAAATCGCGGCGGCGGTGGCGGCGGCGGCGGCGGCGGCGGCGGCGCCGGGCGGGAGAAAGAAGAAAGAGAGGGAGGGAAAAGACTCTTCCAAGTGTGTATAAGCGACAGACCGGCTGCCTGAGAGACTGACTGACCCTTGCCGCGGATCGGCGGCGGCAGCGTCGCCTGCTCGAAGCCCGCCCCTCCCCCCACCGCGGCCGCGGCGAAAGAAGAGGTGGGGCGGGCCGGTCACATTGGCTCCGCCCCCTCTCCCGAGCCGAGGCCGCCGCCACGCCCCCCACCATCCGAGCAGCAGCTGCCATTTTTTCGAGGGGGGGCAATTGCTGACAGGGACCGCTTTCCCTTCGCTCTGCCTCCCTCTCCCCCTCTCTCTCTCTCTCTCTCTCTCGCTCTCGGCAATTTATTGTTTTACCGTGCCGGCTGGGGGTGGGGAGGAGGGGAGCGCCGCGGCGAGCTTGTTCTTTTTCGGTTTTACTTATGCACAGACGTCTCTTATTGCGCCCCCTTTTTTCTCGAGGAGATCCGACGACCTTTTGCTGCTCGAGCTGCGCGCGAAAAACGAGGAAAGCTGCCGAGCTGGACGGTAATTACCTCGAGGTTGTATATATTAACGATCGGCTGCCGGTAGTTTTTCGCAGATGTCTGGGGCATTCCTCGTGGCTGAGATCACTGGATTCGATGGCTTTTCAATCTTAAACTCGGCGGAAATTAATGCTACTTTAATTTTCAAACAGCTTTGCAAATTGAAAATTTAAAGTAACGTCAATTTTCTGTACAATTAGAAGGTTTCAAAGAAATTGAACAAGACCGGCAGGAGTTATATTTCAAGTCAATAAAGAGTAGTCTAAAGACAAGGCTCGAAACGTTCTTTATTCAGAAAATAAAATAAATTTTCTTTAAAAACAAGTTTTTTTACAGCAGAGTTATATACGCCGAGTCTCGGTTTGGCCGAGTACAAAATTAAGCTATATCGCCTTCCCGCAGAAATGTAAATGTTTAGTTTAATGATATGCGATAGGAATGCGAGGGTGAATTTGATTTCCTCCTTCTGTTTTTCATAAACGGCGTTATTTCAGTGAACGCGCGTGCTCCCCTTATAAACACCATGCGCAACTACTCAATTTATAGAACGCGAGAGGCGAGGGTTCTTTTTTTAGTCGTCGAACTAGTCTGCAGTTTTAATAAAATATATTCCGTACTGCGATATAATCCTTTGATGTCGTGCGTATATCGGTGAAATGAATCAAGAATTATGTTATTAAGACTATTATAGTGTAGAACCGTAGTGAGTAAAGGTAATAAAATATTAAATATAACATTTCGGCATTTTAACGGAAAGGTAATACTTTATGATCCTTTGTGTAACAAGACTCATTGCAATTACACAGTCGACTCAGACTAAGGACAAAAGCATCTCTTCAATTTCAAGCGTCATTTCTCTCAAACAAAGTTCAAACCAAGCCTAATAAATCCGGCAAAACGCCGCATTCTCCCGAAAGATCCACCTCCGCCTCTCGTCGATCCCCACGCAATAAGTCGATCGGCGCGCGAAAAATCCTTCATTATTGCGCGGGGCGGCGTCAATCACCTTAACGATGCGCTCCGCCTTTATCGAAATGCTTTATACGTCCAATTAGACGGGGGCAGAGCCGCCGCCTCGGCTTATTAGCCGGCAATTATTTATACGCTAAGTTACGCGCATCGACGGATATTCATGCCGAGCGCCGACGCCGCCGCCGCCGCCGCCGCCGCGGAAAATCAATTATGCCCCGCGCCGCGCTCTCGTTTGCCGCCTCGCGAACAACGCTAACAAGCCGGCGCGAAAAGAAGGGGAGAGAGCCTGAAAAGCGCCATTTCCGCCCGAGCTTATGACATATTGTTTGCAACGTTTTAACGGCCCCCACTTTTTTTTTTTTCGTTTTTAACTCGGAGTTTTTTTTTTTTTTTATAATTTGCGCCGTATTTATGGCTTCGCAAGCTGGTTTAACGGCGCTTTTTTCATTGTTACTTCTTTGCTAATGAACTATTGCGAAACTGTAATTGTATAGGTTTCATAATTAAACTTGGATTTATCAAAATTGAGAAAATTCATAAAAATTACGTAAATCGATGATATTTAAATATTGAAAATAATTAAAAACAGACGAGGATAAATAGTAATAGACGCCGACTGAATTTTTTTCCGTGCAGCAGATCAATGAAAGACGTCAATCGCACGAGAAATGCGAATCAGGACGGCAAATCGGGAAAGAAGAAAAAGGCGCACAACTTATAGATGGAGGCTGTGTCTGGGCGGAAGGATTAAAGATATTGAAGATGTATTACACGATTGGGAATTGAATAATTTAGGAGACGTTCGAATTAATTAGCGATCGAATTCGAGCAATTGCCAGTCTCGGCTGTCCCTGGCTTTTCCGTTTCTTCTGCAGATGTATTAATTAACAAGCTCCGTCGAACACTTTTGACTCGATCTCGATGGAGATTGTCATTTACGAGGGGTTATTCACTGGATGTAATCATAAACCACTTGGTAAAAAATCGATTACGAAATCGCTCTGTAATCAAACTA